>CAMZMU010000099.1:30472868-30714844 GCA_947311845.1 Poa pratensis
TCGTTTCAGAACGAGGAATTGAGGTGAATCCAGAAAAAATCAAAGCGATCCTCAACATATCCAGGCCCAAGGACCTGAAGGACGTGCAGCGACTTGCCGGCTCGGCGGCTGCCGTCAGTCGTTTCATTAGCCGTCTTGGTGAGAAGGCACTGCCTCTCTACCGGCTTCTGAAGAAATCCGACAACTTTGAATGGACAGACGAAGCAGACGCCGCCTTGCAGCAGCTCAAGGACGCGTTAACGTCTGCTCCAATCTTAGCAGCTCCTCGTTCGCAGGAACCAATGCTGCTTTACATCGCGGCAACTAACTTGGTTGTTAGCGTGGTCCTGGTGTGGAACGCAAGACGGAAAATCAGACTTGCCGGAACAACGTCCGGTTTACTTCATCAGTGAAGTATTTTCCGCCTCAAAACAGCGTTATCCGCATTACCAGAAGCTGGTCTACGGTGTTTTCTACGCCGCCAGAAGTTAAGGCACTATTTCAGGAACATTCAATAACGGTTGTGAGCAAGGCACCTCTGGGGATATCATCAATAATACAGATGCAACAGGCCGCGTTGCCAAATGGGGCATCGAACTTGCCGCCTTCGACATCATGTATAAACCCAGAACGGCCATTAAATCTCAAGCCTTAGCAGATTTTGTAGCAGATTGGACGGAAGCCATGGACGAAGTACCTCTCCCTGAAGATGCATATTGGATCATGCACTTTGATGGATCAAAAAGTACCTCTCCCTGAAGATGCATATTGGATCATGCACTTTGATGGATCAAAAATGTTTCAGGGCTCGGGGGCTGGCATTGTTTTAAGAAACCTCAAGGAGACAAGCTTAGTTATGTGTTACAAATTCACTTCAAGGCAACTAATAATGTTGCTGAATACGAAGCTCTCCTTCATGGTTTACACATTGCCAAGGAACTTGGCGTCCAGCGTGTCCTCTGCTGGAGATTCAGACTTGGTGGCGCAACAGATACGTGGTACTTGGGACACAAAGAGCGAGACAATGGCGGCATATCGAGCTACCGTTGACGAATTCGCCAAGTGTTTCTAGGCTACGAGGTCCGCCACATCCCAAGTGCTCAAAATGAGGCGGCAGATACACTTGCCAGAATGGGTCTGAACGCAAAAAGGTACCAAAAGATGTTTTCCTGGAACACCTACACAAGCCGTCAATAAAAGGAGCAGACCTCCTTGACCCAGAATCGGCAGAACCAGTTGACGATGCTAGCTATGCCGTCTACCTGGTAAAGCCGGATTGGACGACGCCATATTTGGACTTCCTGATCAATCAGGAGTTGCCGGATGATGAGGTTTTGAAAAGGCAAATCATAAGAAGAGCCAAGGCATTCACAATAATCAAAGGCGAATTGTACAAGCGTAGCACCACTGGTGTTTACCAACGTTGCATTTCGCCCGAAGAAGGCAGAGAACTGTTGGATGAGATACATGCTGGCGTGTGTGGACATCACGCTTCCTCACGCGCCCTTGTTTCAAAAGCCTTCCGACAAGGTTTCTACTGGTTGACAGCCAAGCAAGATGCAGAGACATTGTCAAAAGATGCAGGGGCTGCCAACTTTATGCCAGACAATCGCACATGCCAGCTCAGAGCTTAAAACAATACCCATCACATGGCCTTTCGCAGTCTGGGGCTTGGACATGGTTGGTCCGTTTAAAACGGCGCCTGGTGGCTACACACATTTACTTGTGGCTGTAGACAAGTTCACCAAGTGGGTTGAAGCTAAGCCTATCAAAAAGCTAGACGGTGCCACAGCCGCAAATTTTCTGTGGGGAATAATCTCTCGGTTCGGGGTGCCTCATAGCATTATCACCGATAATGGCACTAACTTGTCGCAAGGCGAAGTTGAGGAATACTGTTATAAGCATGGCATCCGCCTAGATCTTGCCTCAGTAGCACACCCGCAGGCAAACGGTCAAGTAGAGCGTACAAATGGTTTAGTCCTACAAGGCATCAAACCACGTCTCGAAGTACCATTGCACAGAGCGGCTGGGGCTTGGGTGGATGAATTGCAATCTGTCCTTTGGAGTTTACGCACAACTCCAAACAGATCAACCAAGTTTACTCCTTTCTTCTTAGTCTATGGCGCAGAAGCAGTGTTGCCGACCGACATGATGTATGATTCTCCCAGAATTCAAGCCTACGTCCAGGAAGACGCAGAAGATGCAAGACAGGATGGCCTTGACCTGCTTGATGAAGAACGAGACGTTGCTCTCGCACGATCCGCCATCTATCAGCAAAGTTTGAGACGTTATCACAGCAGAAGAGTGCGGCAACGAAGTTTTAGAGTTGGTGACTGGTCCTCCGCCTAATCCAAGACAGGAAAGGCTTGCATAAATTATCCCCGCCTTGGGAAGGACCTTTTGTGGTCAGTAAGGTGTTGCTCAATGGTTCTTACTACTTGGTAGACGCGCGAGACGGATACAAGAAGAAGCGAGGTCGCAAGCGCAAAAGGAAGGTTGATGACAAGTATGAAGAAACCAAGCGACCCTGGAACATTGAGCAGCTACGTCCTTTTTACACTTAGCAATTTCCACATTGTAATAAGTACTATATGATTATGAAATAAAAGTCTGTGGTTTGCTCATTCAGTTTTGGGATCATGCCATCTTTTGTCTTTTCTTGCAATCATATATATGTTGTCATAAAAGTTACCGAACAAAATAAATTTTTGCTTGTGGCATGTACCTGTAGCTTCTTGTTGTGCGCTACCGCTTGTACATGGAATAACGAAATGGTAGGAGAATAAGGAATGTGGGGAGAGGGGCTTGTGTGGATTGGGTTCCCAATCCCCCAATCCCTACAGGAGTTAGATCCACTAGGGGATCTAATCCCTGCAACCGAACAAAGCCATGGCGGTAAAACAAAGAGAAAAATCATCCAACACTGGACATTTGCCCTAGGTAAGGCATGTACCCCCATTTCTTGTCTCTCGGTAGTTGGGTTGGATCATCTTTGAAACATAAAAGTTCAACTTTCTCAATGTTACTTTATGTATAGACATCAATATTTTACCTCAGAGACAGTTTGTTGTTCTCACACACAAAAACATATCGTCGATACATTTTGCAACAAATGCATTTTTTTTAAAACGCTGAAAGAGAGCAACCTTGCAGAGCCCTCCTCGTGCTGCATTTTAGTGTGGATTCATGCTCAGCACTATGGGGTGCTCTTGTAGATTCTTGTAATTGATATGTCGAAACCCGTAGTTGAAATGGCTAAACCAAATAGATGATGCGTGTAGATTTTTCTACCATCTATTTGAGTTTTGTGTCATTTTTAAAATGGTTTTCTGCCTCTTGTAAATATACTTTTTTTTCCAGTATTGTTGGAGTACTATTTTCATTTATTTACCAACCATCGTGGGCTTTTGTGTCCAAGCTACTTTTGGGCTCTCCATACATTCATTTTCACTTTACGGCCTGCACTTCATTTCACTACCCATTTTTGGTTCAGAATCGACCACATCTCGCATCATCTTGCAGGAAAAAAAAACATCTCGCATCGGTGATTAGGCCGAGATGCGCAGCGTCCGCCGCCGCCCCAGCTCGCCGTCGTCGGCCTCGGCGCTGGACGACGACGACCTCCTCTCCAAGATCCTCCTCCACGTACCTCCGCAGCCGTCCTCCTTACCCCGCGCATCCGCCGTCTGCAGGCGCTGGCGCGGCCTCGCCTCCGACCCGGCTTCTCCCGCCGCTTCCGCCGCCACCACCGCCGCAACCCTCCGCTCCTCGGTTTCTTCGACGTACACAGCGAACTCTCCTTCGTGCCCGCTCTCGAGGCCCCGAACCGTGTCCCGTCCGGGCGCTTCTCGCTGCCGTCCGGCCTCGGCGACAGCTTCCGGTCCTTCGGATGCCGCCATGGCCTCGTGCTCATCTCCCTTCGGAAGCTTCTCCAGGTCCTAGTGTGGGATCCCGTCACCGGCGGCCAGCACCGCATCGCCTTTCCGCCGGGTTCAACATGGATAAAGCCACGATAAGCGGGGCGGTGCTTCGCGCTGCCGGAGACGGCGACCACTTCCAGGTGGCATTCGTGGGCAACGGCGACAAACAAGATACACTGGCGGTCGCAAGTGTTTACTCGTCCGAGACCAGGGTATGGAGTAATCTCATCTCAACACAGCTTCCACCTGATGATTCTGTAATTGGTTATCCCACCATGATTTATACGAACATGGCGGCAGTGCTGGTTGGAGATTGCCTTTACTGGAGGCTTACTGGTAGTGCGTCCAGCATCCTCGAATTTGATTTGGGTAGGCAGAGCCTGGCTGTGATACCTGTGCCAGTCGACTTGTCTGCCGACAGGATTGGCAGCATATTCAGAGTTGTGCGGGCAGATGGTGGTGGGCTTGGTTTCCTCTTTTTATCAGAGTTCAGTCTTCAGTTATGGAAGAGGAATACAAGTCGCAACGGTGCTGCTTCATGGGTCCTGGGAAGAACTATTGAAATGGACAATCTACTTTCACTGGATCCGGAGGAGAGAGGCACCCTAATGATAGTGGGGTATGCCGAGGACAATAATGTGGCTCTCCTTTGGACAGTTGGTGGTCTCTTCACGATCTCGCTTGAGTCATCGCACTTCAAGAAACACTCGGAAACCAACATGCTGTCTCACTATCATTTATTCGAAAGTGTATATACCGCAGGTAATAGGTTGCTTTACATATAATTTATCGATGTAATAATGTTCACAACCTTTCATGTTAAGTTGACATTCTAAGTGTTCTGAAACACCTTTTTGTTTTCCTGCTTGATGACCTCTTCAACATATTGTGATGATTTTCTGCAGTGTTCTGTTCTGATATATGCTGGCGTTTTATGTAACGATTATGATCTGGAAAATATGTGTTAGTGGTATCTAGTTTACTTTATGTTCTATAGCCAGGAGGTGGGCTCAACTAGAATATTGTAGCTTCCTGTAAAACAAAATTGGTTAAATCAGAGCTAGCAAACTATCTTTATCACTTCATTTATTATTATATAAAATACCCATAGATGAATAAACTAATGCGTACCAAAGATTTATAAAGTCTTCAAGTGATAGTTGAACTAAATTTTAATGTTGCCTATGTATTGATATATGCAGCATGATGCAGTTATACATATCTTAGGTACTAATCAAGTCAGGCTGTTCGCTTGTGACAATTGTCGATGTTCTGTTCTTAAACCAGAGAAAAATAGTATGTTTACTGTTACTCGTACTGAAGGAGAAATAAGGTAGACTTCGAATCAAGATTATACATGCATTAGAGGTTAAACCTACCTTCCGGACTCCTTGCCGATGGATACTGATAGGAGAAGTGCCAATCCGATTGACATTGCAGTTGGAGAGTCCCTGGTGTTTTTTATTTTTCTTTGTGTTCAAGCCTGTTTCGTGTCAGGACATACTCCTGGCGAGATCACTTTTTTCCATGAGTCCTAGTTGGTTGCTACAAGATCTAGGTGATCTTGTGGGATTATTAATTAGTTAAGCTATTATTAGCTCGTTTTAGACGAGACTCCATTTGGGGATTTTAATTTATAGCATGTTCCTAGGTTGTTACATGGACAAGGCTTGGAGATCAAGTTAGCAGGGTGTGCATCCTATATAATGGGCAGGCTTCAACCATGTAAGGAGTTAAATTTCGAGTTTAGTAGAAAAGCAGAAAACACCACAATTGTTAGGTGGCACCAACTCCTTTGCATGTTACGTTCCTTGAGGAATTGAGAGCGGATGCGTGAAGATTGATCTAGTTAATCTGGGTGCAAATTTCGGCTTCAGTTCTTGCATCTTGCTTGATCCGAAGTGTCTGCAACTTCCGTTTGTCATTGCTTCATGAGTAACATGAAAGATTTGGCACCAACACACACACATCAGTATCTCACCAGTTCATGTCTCATCACAAGAACTGTATAATGATAGTCTCTCTTAGTGCATAGCTGCAGTTTTTGCTCAAGATAAGGTAAAAATAACAATTGGAATGAATACAACTATATGAAATCTAGCTTGAATAACTGTAATGTCAAATTGGTAGCTCAATAGGGACATTCGAAGCTTAAAGCTAGTTCTATTTCTTTCACTAGATATTGTATTCTTGTGAACTCTGCTAATCGTGCTACTAGTCCTAAATTCGTAATGCCAATTTGCTGGAAATTATGCATACATTTTCATTTTCTCACTTTTATCTCTGCTATTCGTGCTACTAGTCCTAAATTCGTAATGCCAATTTGCTGGAAATTATGCATACATTTTCATTTCTCACTTTTATGACATTCCTTGCTGCGTGTAGCAAGTCTATTTCTACCAGCAATAAGTAATAAATTGAGTTGATTTTATTCAGGCTAAATTTACTTGAAGATGATCGAATCTCAGTAATCTCGAGTTCTCGATCACTTTATTGCTAGGTTTATAGTATGATTTTATTTTTTAGGCAAATTTATTTGACGATAAGCTAAATCTGAATAGTCGTCATAGGACTTTTAGTATGTTTTTTTTTATTTTTTCTAATATGGCGTGGAATGAGCTTAATATTTCTGGAAACTTTTCTCTTCTGACCCCGCTAATCGCTAGAGTGTGCATCTTCATTTTAACGATAGTAATCAATTTGTACTGTTTTCAGAATATTCATTAAATTTTACATTGGGTCTGGTTCTTATCTTTTCCTAATGTTATCAAAACCCATTCCTTTTTACTACAGTTGTGTGTCTATTTTAATACTATGCCTCATCATATCTATTTGGCTTTTCATTGGAATGTCATTGGTTCTTTGACTTCTTATGCTCACAGAAAATGTCATTGGTGGTGGGCATGATGGAACTGGCCTTTTGCATAATACATAAGATGGTTGTCCAGATGTGCTATGTTATGTACTGGTTGAGCAGGTAAGCTTATCTTTTGCATGTATGTTGAGGTATCTGAACTGTCTTTACAGAAATGTATTCCTTTCCTTTTTACTGCCATTTATCAACTATCAAATTGCAAGGGAGGAGTCTATGATTTTCTCTACAGTTATTTGATTAGCTGTTGCCCCACCCTCCCACTTCCTATCATGCTTTGATGTTAGGCTAGATCTTGAATCTTTTTCCAGCCCCTGTTTTCTCCCTCTATTTTCTCCACTTCTGATCATATTGGATGTAGTGCACTATATTAAAAACACAACAAAATGGGGTGACTGGAGTCACCATGAATACTTCTTTTGTCATGGATTGCATATTATTACAAAAATATTAATACTATCATTAAAAGTACTCCCTCCGTTCTCTAAATATAAGATGTTTTAGCCTTTTAACAAATTCATGTGTATCTACATGTATCTACGCACATTTTACCGTGTATGTTCACTCATTTTAGTCCGCATCTAGTCAAAATGTGAAATACCTAAAACATCTTATATTTGGGAACGGAGGGAGTAGTTGTCACAATATTGTTTATGATGTCGTGGATAGTAAAAAAGGATGGCATCTGTGTTAGGCTGAAGGAAGGATGTCAAGTAATAAGATGGTGCATGATCCCTCTTGAGGTTTCTACTGCATGAAATTAATTAAATCCAATTTGTTAGCCACTAGCTAGCTTGCATTTCATAAAATCTACGAGCTAGAAACCACATGGTTTGCTTTGCTACTCTATGAGTCCCTCATATGTCAATGATAATGCGCACTCGCAAAAAATATGTCAATGATAACAGGGAATATTTCAAATGATTTTATAAGCTAGGATATTCAGTATTTCCCTCTGATGGAGTTATTTGAAATACTAATCTTATAGCCTTTAGTGAGAACAGAACACCAGGTGCAGCCAAAAAGCTTGAGAATATGCTAACAGTAAGAGTTGAAGGTGTGGCACTAACATTAATATTAACAGTTACTGTTTACTGTTTGAGTCATGCCAAATTTTGATACATAGCTTTAATAACTTCTCCACTAATGAGTATTACAAATTAGTCTGACTGCTGAAATTGATTGTGCCGCAGGTATCTAGGATCACATCCCGGTGGCTGAGGTGCAGAAATGGGCTGTGTGCTGTAGGTTCTTTCATTTGTACGGTGGCTCCATCCGGAAATTGGCCCTCTGTAATGGTCAACTCTAAAGTTTGGCTTGTAGGAATTAATGGCTTCATTTGCTTACTTGCCGTCTAGTATTATATAGTCTCTATAGACATCGGTCAACTGGCATGAAGACCAAGTGACTTGATTGGCTTAGTGATTAGTGTTGACCCTGTCATTTAATCCTGGGTTCATTTGCTTATGGCTTTCGAGCAAGCACGCTGAGGCAGGTCACCTGTGGGTTGTGTACTGGTGTGTGTGTGCGCGCGCGCGCGAGTACTCCTCATTTCAGTACCGTTTAGTTATGCCCCATGTTCTGTCAGATTGAGATTTGAAATCCAAATTTACGTTCCATCACATGGTGCGTGATGTATTCGTATTAGGTAGGAATTTGCATTTCAGAATGGTAACAAAGATGCTGTTGCTGTTAATTTAAAAAAAAAAAAGATGCTGTTGCTGTTGAAATTGTATCATGCTCACACATGCGCCTGAATCTCAGACATTCCATATTTGTTACTACTAACCAGAATGCCAAGGATGCGAGTTCTGTTGCTTTTTCTAGGTGAACAAGACTTCATTCATCAGTAATAGCAGCATCGTTGACTATCATAGATGAAATAAAGTGAGGGTCATTGTCTTCTCTTATTGAAGGCCTGCGTTGGCGAGACATCCGCAGCCTGATGAGCTTCACGGTGGTGATGCTGAACCTTGGTTTCTCCCAAACCGTTGCGGCAAAACTGGTGGCATTCAGCGATGCTTGCAACATTGGGTCCGATGTAAATCACCTGCAGAACAGAACCATTTGAGCATATCGTTTGTTGGCTGCTTGCTGAACGTAGAATCCTAAGCGCCGATAAGCTGCAGCGAGCGACACCTGTGCGGACAGGAGCTCGAAGATGTTGATCATCTACTCACTAGATGCTGCTTTGCCAAGCAGGTTTGGCGTGGCGGGTCGCCCGGTGGACTGAATTTATGTGTCCCTGACCCTATGGTACCTCCTTCAAAAAGGAAAATTCCAGAAAATAATAAAATAACTAATTTTCCCTAGTATAAAGTTCTAAATTTTAGAAAAGGGAAAACATGATTATAAGATTATTATACCTATAAATCTTGGGAACAACATTCCCAAGCTATATTGTCATAATTATAACCCATTTCCTAAAAACCCTCACATTGTCTGAAGATTTCAAATTTGAATCATAATTCTACCCAAGCTTAATTTCTCTTTAAAAAGCCAAAACTAAATCGTAAGAAATCCCAATAAATTTTAGGAGAGGAGCGTGTGCTGCAGGTCACTGTACCTATCGCTGTCTCCCTCTTCCCTGGCCTCATCTGTGTGATCCCTTCGACGCTGAGGTGAGCACGATTGTGCCCTCTGTCTCGTTGTGTGCATGTCGTCGGCGATGTTCCAAGTTGCAGGTCATTGTCTTGTCATCGTGTATTCCTCTGTCATCTGTGTGATCCTCTCGACACCCGATGGGGAGGTGAGCACGGTCGTGTCCTCCTTTTTCTCTATCTCCTTTTGTATTTTCCGTTTTCAAAATCTTTTGCAATGTCTGAAAAATATGAAATAATTATGGACATTCCTAAACTATAGAAGAAGCTCCGAGGATTATTATTTTGAATTTTACAGACCTTTATAAGGCATCTAAAAACAGGGAGAAAGATGGACATTTTTAAGATTTAGGAGATTTTTCTTCAATGTTTTTTCTTCGGAAACACGTCCGTATGTCTACAAAAGTTCACTTTGTTACAAGCATGTGATGTTACAGATATCCAACTGCCGGACACGATAAATTCTCCGACTGCCAAAATCGTTGCCGAGGGTAATTCTATTGGATACTATGCAAAGACCACCCGACGAGTGTCAAACAAAAACTCAGGCAAAGTCGCCTGCACTGCAACGGTGATTTCGTCGGGCGATCTGGTCGGGAGCCACGACGAGGGCTAATATTGCACACCATCAGCTATTTTGGCTTTGGTTTCATGGCGAGCAGGAACACGTGGCGGCGAGGTTTGCCGAGTGTACCATTGTTTACCGAACTCTCGGCAAAGTCACCCAACAAAATCATATGCATCTTGATCCTTCCTGGCGCAGGCATGGAGCCACGGAGGTACACTTCAACATGACAACACAGTGCATTCCTGTCAGTGACCAAGAACAGTGCAGGTTGCTGCATCCTTCAGGTAACACTAGAAACAAGACGACCATAGAGATACTGGCAAACAAGAACAAGACGGCAATTAACACTTCTCTTTGACGGCTTTTATTAAACGCATCAGAAGTGGCAAGACCGAACGCTCCTCTCTAAAACAGAGTTGCTAAGCTGCTAATTGCGACATGGCACGGGTGCCTGAACTACCTTGTCTCGACACTAATCCTTCTTTCATAGCTCAACTTCAGTTCGCTCTGACACCTTCACATTCCCGATACAAGGTCTACAAAAATGCAGCCAAGCATTTCGGCTTACCAACCAATGAGTTGCTCAAGACTTTCCGGCATTTGTGAGCCCTAAGGTGCCTGAGTACCCTTGTCAGTTCTTTGGTGGGGGCGACTTCGGCCTGAGGCCCTCGATCTCCGGAGTCGTCACGATCAGGTGCGGAGCCCCAGGAGGAGGGTTGCGTCCACCGCCTCCCAGCCACACCTTCCCATCATTGTCCGCAAAGGTCCTGTTATACGCCTGTAATAAGAGATTATACATCATTAATCCGTGAAACTCATGGGCGGATGCGTGCATGCTCGCGTGATCGAATGCATGTTCAAAAAAGTTGAACATGCAACTATTTACTTCTTTGTTGAAGAGGGAGTAAGACAAATCTTTCCGAGAGTAAGCCAACCAGGCCGAATATTGTGATCCTCGCCGAAGAGTTCGAGCCGCCTCTTTCCAAGGGCAAAATGCTCGATGATCCTGTACATGTCGTCAGGCTTTTTCGTCGAGCCTGTAAAACAGGACGTGAATTCTAGGTGTCACCAATGGATATTATATGCTTAAAAGGGTACAGTCAAAAAGGCTATGCATTGAACACATAAGAAGTTCTGAAATGCTTTCTAAGTTGTCAAGACAAATGGACAACTAGATATCTGTACCATAAACATGGAAAATTAATTAGTAAACCTTCCCTAGTAACTTCACCAAAAATGTATGTTCTTACTTGATCACGCTAAAATGAAAAATTTCGAAGTAAAAGATAAATTCGCGAAGGGCTTCACTGAAGGCAAAAAAAGTAGCGGATATGGGTCCTCACTTCAGAAGAGTAAAGAACATATGTCATCTTCTACATTCCATTATGCCAAGAAGTGACGTTTATCAACAGCACGGCACATAAAGTCTCAAGCATCTCCTTTACACGCATAAAATCGTGCATATTATGAAATCATAAAAACGTTTTACAAAGATAAATATATCTGCAATCTTGCATACACTTAAGCGGTTATCAACTTGTCATGATACTATTACACAAAAAATAAACTCACAGTGACATACTGGCTACAGCTGCTTCAGGATAGTCAACCTCATTGGGTTTAGTTTGATTTTTAATCAGCACTACAAGGATTTTACTCAAGTACAAGCTTCATATGGACAGGTCAACAATAAAATATCAGTAACAAGATGTACAATTTGTCAATTTGCTTCATGCCGATTGTAAATACACAAATCCAGCCAGGAGCCAGACAAAATATGCTTTTATGAACTACGTCTTTTGTGGGCCAAACCAGAACATTCTTATCATAACAATAATCAAAAAAAAAATCGTTGACGACACCTCAAACTGTCAACAATGGTGGCATATACTAGAGCAAAGCACTGCCCCAAAGCAATTTAGTTGACAACGATCATAAATGAAGAACAATAATAAGCATTATCCGTGACCTAAGAGATGAATACCATCAGTGGGTTCTTCAGCTATTATTATGTCGGTGTCAATATTCGCGTGGATGACATGGCCATCGGTGCTACGGCGTACCGTTCCTTTTATACCCATCAAGCAATGTTCCTGCACAAGGAAAAACGAATGCTTCAGAAGAAACCAGATACATGGGGAAATGTCAAGGTAAAAAAACGGAAATAATGCTAGAAAACATAACACTTAAACATAGCACTACCTTTGAATGCTGCAACAGTGTACGGGAATCATGCCGCAGACCTGATGATGCATTTTTCTTGTTGGTTTTAACCCAGCAAACATCTTCACACCTACGAAATCCCCACTGGACAAAAGAGATATTTCAGCCAGCTTCATCTATGCTACTCCCTCCGTTTCTTGATGTAAGGTGTATAGTTTTTTTTAGCAGAAATCCAAAATATAAGGTGTATTGTGATTTTTTTGGAAAACATTTACCCCTCCATGGATGAGTTAAATCCCTCCACTGAGAGATTTGCCGGATTGATTTCAATTTGTGGCTGTTAGGGACACCTCTCTTCCAAAACAATTTAGGGGAAAATGAGTCCACCTTATACCAAATTCTGACGTCTTAATATTCGTGCAAGAAAACTGTACAACCTACACTAAGGAACGGAGGGACTCTTATTTATATTTCATAAATCATCTAGAAATTTATAAATGGTTTAAATTAAATAAAACACTGCTTATATCTTTTTTAGAAACAAATGGATGGATATAGTCTTTATGCAGATTGGAGTTAACCAGAATGGCAACAATGCAGATATGAATAAAATATATCACGGACTTCATGGCTATAATATTGTGGAGAGGACCACATGAGCCTGGAGCCCTGGAAACTTTCTGTAAACTGGTACCATGCCACTGCCCATAAAATCGAAATCAAAGCAGATCAGCATGTGTTAGATTACTGAAACAGACCTTCTTCAAACATTGACGGCCCTGTTCAAGACCTACACCATCACCAACCCAAAGGAAGAGAAAAGATGGAGTATCAGTCCGGATGGCACCCGCCGGGTTCGGGTACGGGTTTGGCACCCCCATACCCGTACCCGCCCCTTCTCGCTGCACCCGTCACCCGCCCCATACCCGACGCCGGGTAAAGATTTTCCCCATACCCGCCACCCGCCGGGTACGGGGGACCCGACGGGTACCCGCTAAGCCCGAGACAACGCGATTGGAGGCGGCCGCACGAGATCCCTGCCATGGCGCAGCGGCAATCGAGGTCCTCCTCGTGGCGCTGGGGGCCTGCGGCTCGGATCCTGATGCTGCTTGGCCTCCTTGCCTCCTTGGAGAACGGCGACCGGCTGGGGGCTGCGGCTTAGATCCGGCGCGGTGGGCTGCAGAGCTAGGAGGCCGGCGGTGGGGGAGCCATGGCCGGGAGGATCGAGGGAGCTGTGTGGTGGAGCTCGAGGAGCCGAGCAGGGAAGAGAGGAGGGCCGAGCAGGGGACAGAGGAGGGACGGCGGCGGCGGAGCTCGAGGAGTCGAGCAGGGGAGAGAGGCGGTCGGCGTCGTGTGGAGGGGAGAGAGCTGGAGGAGGGTGCGATGGGGAGGGAGCAAGGAGGCGTCGGTGGATGGGGATGGGATTGAATCGATGGATAAGAGTGGGAGAGAGGAACGTGCGGCCGTGGGGGCTGGGATTTTCTTTTCTCATCTCTTCATCTCTAAAGTCAATGACATGTGGGGCTTGGGGTTACCGGGTATGCGGGTTCACGGGTATGGGTTTGGCACCCCCATACCCGCACCCGCCATACCCGATGGGTATGAAATTTTCCTGCTAAGTAGACCCATGGGTTTTTTTCTATCCCATACCCTCCCCATTTAAGGCGGGTACCCGTCGGGTATCGGGTTTACGGGTACCCATTGCCATCCGGAAGTATCAGCTATAGCCTGTTGATTCAAAGAATTCACCGAAGCATATTAACAATTCTGTAGCATAAAATGGAACACACTTTAGAAAAAAGGATAAAACAATCAGATAAAGGCAACAACCTCAATCTTCAAATTCATAATCTCCTCAACATTCCAATATTCGATGTGATCTGTTATGCCTGGTGCACGATGAACATACTCTTCCCATGGTGGATCGACAAGAATAACATCAAACTTTGTACCAAAAAAATCTGGAGAAAGAACATGTTCCCGGAGATCACACTTATAATACATCGGTGGTGAAGCAGCCTTAGCAACAATTTCATCCTTCCTCTGTATGAGTTCTCTCAATTTTGGATAGTCCTCTGCTACACTTGTAAGATCCAGTTCTCTAATGAAGTTTTGAGGTCGCGTGCCAGAGTCCACAAAGTTCTGTGAGTAATCATTTTGCTCGCCCCTTGAAGGAGCTTTTCTGGTCGGTCCACTATTCCTATGTGGCACCCAACCTCCAGATAGTTTATCATGTGTCATTTCACGACTTTGTGTGTTCATCTGGTTGAAACTCAATCCCGACACATTCGTTGGAGCACCTATTCCTGGGCCTATTTGATTTAAGTGGACATTATGACCAGATCCACCTCCCATACTTGGATTGAACCTATGCTCAGGAGGGATGAGAAGATTAGGTGGAACAGAGAGCATGTTCACGTCAACAATTCCTGCTCCAGGCCATACCATAGGTCCTGGAAACGGCTGCATGAAAACACCAGGTATAAGAGGACCTGGAGAATGGGGAATATTGGGCCCCATATGATGTTGCATTTGTCCTGGTGGCAGAGGGAGTGCGCCAAATGTAGGCGGTGGCATGAGTGGCACTGGAACTCCAACCTCTGAGAATCCCTTGCATTTGGCCTTCCCCTTCCTCCTCTAGAGGGTCTATCACCTTTGGACCCTTGCTGTGGAAATGAAGAAATCATGCTGGTGCTACCACTTTGATCTGCTTCCGGATGATTCGTATATTTATCATCAGTTGCTCCAGTTACTAAATCCTGATGAGTTCCCACGTCAGATTTTCTTCCAGAAAGAGAGCCCTCTCGCCTAAAATCAAAATTACCAGTTGGCCTGATCTCTATTGAATCAGACCTGTCATACCTTCCATAGGTTGAAAAACTTCTAACACTTTCAGATCTACCCCTGGAATCCTGCCGGTATCCACCTCGAGCATGGAAACTCGTACCATCTAACCTGTCCTGTGGGCTCCTCCATTCTGAAACATTTGCCTCCGTAGGATCTCGCTGTTGACGGTTCCTCAAGTACTGCTCAGATCCTTCAACCTCAACCTCTCGGGTTTTCACATTCAAACTGCTGTCCTTCCCTCTGTCTGATGTATCTCGATGGGTATCCACTCTTGTTTTATTCCTTTCATTATCCAAGTCTGCATGACCTTGACCATAATCATTGTTCTCGCTTTGGTATCTGCCAAGCTTATCTGGCATTTGTGACAGTTGAGCCTCTCTATTGCTTCTATCCCCTGATGACTCCCATCCATCGTTGCCCAAACTGGGTGGTGTCTCTTTGTTTTCCACACCACCCTTGCTTTCATGTGCATATTCCACTTTATGCCCAAGAAGCTCTTCCTTTTCACCAGGCTTAGTACCATACATCCTCGAGTCATGCTGTCCAACTTCATCATGCAAAGTAGCTGTTTTGTGTACGGCCTCACCATGCTCACCATCTTTTAACATATATAATCCAGTTTGATGACTTTGGTCCACTGATCTGCTATCTTCACCTATGTTCTCTGCCATAGCAGATCCTCTCGTCTCATTGATATTCTCCATGCTACCGGACCTCCTGCCCCTTGTATCAGCCCTGTCTGCAGAAGTTTCACTTCTTGAAGAGTCATAGTCATTCCTGTCCTCTCTCCCCCTCCTATAAAATTCCCTACCCTTGGAACCATCAGGACTTATCCTTGGAATTTTGGGTGATCGTAAGTCTCCTATCACATGATAGACGCCTTCTTCAGCTTTAGATTTAGACTCATCCATCAGCCAACTGCAACCCTTGTTACCTCAGTTCCTAGTAATGCAACTGAGTTGAGAAACTTTGGCTGGAAACTTCAGATTACACTACATAAAGAAAAGGCCAAACATATCATATTTAGTGTACATCATCGCATTAGGGAACATATATGATATCAGATAAGAGAACATAAGGTCAAGAAAATAAAGGATCCAAGGCGTTGCAGATAAATATATTTTTTTACCCAGCTTTCAGATATATAAAGAATAAGCTTTGAAAAAGGTACTTCGAAACTCCAATAACAAAGATGCGGTCCTCAAATTATACTAACAAGTTTGGCAAGATTGAGCATGGAGTAGATGCATTAGAAGTGTAGAACTGGAGCAAAAGGTAAAACTGAAGTTTCGTTAAAACAGGTAGCAAGCATTTGCAGGACATACCACCATAAAGAAAAGTTCGAAGCATGGGAAATGAATCGACGGCGAAAAGAGATTATATTTATAGTTATCTACCCCACATCATATGCGCAAGTTGCCCATTAGCATACAGTTCTTTGGTGACTCAACCCAACAAATTTCCCGGAACAAAAAACACAGAGCGTAGAGCACACAGGATCTAAATGCCGCGCCTGCCGGCCGGTGTGCACCAGCATATTCCCCAAATTAGTGAAGTAAATCAATCACCGGATGACTAAAGCTCGCCCCTCAGAAATCAATGTCCAAGACTAGGCGCAGGGTGGAGGCAGCAGGGACGTCGGCGGTGAGGTTACGCTAACGGCACGGCAGCCGCGTAGTACAGGGGAGATTTCATAACCGCGTAGGGTTGGGTTGGAGCTTAGAGGTTAGAGGCTGGGTAGGTGACAGAGCAGGCGAGCTGCTTTGGAGAGGAAGGAGGTCGGGAGGAGGAGGGAGCGGGACTTACCGGTGCGGGAAGGGAGGGTTCGGCCGCGGCAGGCGAGCGAGCCTTCGAAAGCGGCGCGGTGGTACGGTGGTCGCCGCCGCCGACGGTGAGAGGGGAAGAGAGGGTTTGGGTCGGAGTTGGCCTAAACCAACCGAAGAGGCGATCTGACACCGGCTGTTCTATCCGGACCGTCGGTTACCAGATCGGACGGCTGGCGATGATCTACCTAAATAACTTCATTACTCAAAGAAACACCTTGAGAACTGAACTGAATTTCGGTTAGCAGGATGAAAACGGAACGGAATCCACTTTTCCGCCAAAAACAAAAACAGAATGGAAACACGGAAATGAAAACTTATATGCGGAAATGGAACCGAAAACGAAAACGGAACAGCATATTTGGGTGGAACGACCACTTATGTTTCTGGTAATACAAAACTTTCCGTTTTCTTGTTATGCGGTGATATTCAAATCCAGCAGCCCCAATAATTTTTAGTGGAAATATTTAGCCACAATCCAAAATATGAATAAATAAAATAAAAGGATTTGAAGCGACCATATTTAGAGCATAAGTATCCGCATATCATCTCCCTCTCGAGTCGTTCCCAACTCAACATTTCAGTGTTACAGTAGCGTTAGGGACGATATTAGTTATTTTTTAACGTTGCCAGAGTTGATAATTTATGCACACTATATTGTATAATCATGATATCTCGTTATATTTTATGTCATCTTAGAAACAGGCCTTAGAAACATGACAGAGTTTGTTAATTTGATTGAGTTTTCCTGCATTATTCAATGTGTCTCTTGTTTCCGGTAAACATTCGCTTTATGTTCCATGCCCGCGTTGTATTCAATCCATATCTGTTTCTGACCGCTTTATGTTTATATGGACGTTTTATGTTTACCATATATGTTTCCGACACTATTTGTTCTGTATTTGTTTCCAGGGTTTATGTATTCATTTTCGCTTCTGCAAAAAATATGAAAACAAATGTGGCATCACCTAGCTCCGTCCATATCCGTTTTCATGCTTATCGTTGGGATTCAGATATAACACAAGTGATACATGCCAGAACAAAATTTGACAATAAAAAATAACAACGCAACATGCCAACCTCTAGAAAGCGTCAAAGCAAACTGATACAATCACATGCAACTGCCAAACGAGACAAGGCCAGAAAAAAGTAACAGTATATTCGACGAAAGAACATCAAGAACCTTCCTCTCTTCATGGCTAAATAGCGTCATAATACAGTAATATTTCGAATGCAAGGAATACAACAACTGCTTAAGTGACAGTCAACAACTCAGGAGTCAGGACACTAAGTAAAACAAAGCTTATCTAAAGAAAACAATTGGATCTGTTAAGGCTATCCAACACGAAATTGAGAAGCGTTCCATCTTCAACCTCCTTGTGTCTTGACAGCAGCTTGCAACTCAAGTTCAAAAATGCGATAGAAAAGGCATAATCTTGCAACTCAAGTTCACAAATAAGTTGGTCGTCAGTAGTGTCTTTGTTGCTCGCTGCTAGTACCTGTGTTAAGTGAATGAGGTACAGAATATGTAAAATGCCATCTACATACCACGAAATATTGCATCTATTGCGCCAAACTGATCAGTGTAAAATTTAGCTATGGATGATCAAATGTTCTCATTCCATCTTTCTATACCAAACATTGAGTAAGTTGGTGTTGTAGAGATGGAGAAAATGAGCAGCAACTAATAAAAGGTTCTACTTTGGAATTGTTTGCCGGGCTGACCATGATCTACCTTCAGTACTAGAAGAAACACCACTATTACTGCTACCAGTGGTAGTACTAGACTACTAGTTTTTTACATTCTTTTCAATCGCTTGATAGATCCTAAGATTATGCATCTGAGTGTTTCTTTCGATGTTGTATATGTGCTGTGAGTTAGTAGCACTGCTGACCAGACCACTGAAAATATGCAGAAACCATAATGGTCATAATGACCAAGACATAACAGGAGTTACAATATAGATAAGTGTCAACTAAAATAGCAAATTCCATGGAAACACAAGACAAAGACATGGTGGATATTTTGCATGCACTTGGCAGATTAAACATTGTATGCCTAACAGAGTATAGACAACCATCATCTTGTTTTGACATAACAGAGTATAGACAGCCATCATGAGCACTATAAGAAGATAATAACTTGCATGCCTCACAGCAAATACAAGACATACCTTGAAACTACTACAGCTTGGCCACAGCCTTCCTTAACCAAATCCGAGCCGCTTGTGGGTCATCTTCTTTTGAGCTCAAGAATATTTCTCTGTTATCTGGATCCTTGAATACATCAAATGCTGATGCCTTCTCATCCGTTGACAATGCCATTGTCATCATTTCCGAGATGCATCTCCTGATCGAGTAGTCCCCGCTTGATCAGCCTTTGGCGACGCCTGGGCGTCCATGAAAGTGACACATGGGCTGCTATGATGAGGTACTACGGCGAGCGAATTCTCAAAGCTGGCATTGGGCGCCGCCGCCGACGTCGAGCCAACTAATGGTTGCAACTGAAACTCTCCTTGTTTTCCATTATCTACCCAAGCCTTGACTTGCTCGACAACTGAAGGCAACATGGAATGGAGTGCATCTCGTGCCTTTTGTTGTGCTTCGGCTTGGGATTGGGCTTGGTATTCTTCTAAGGCTAGACGTCTCACATCTTCCATCTGTTTCTCCCTGAAAGCTCTCCTTCGTGCCTTCCGCTCCTCTTTGCTCTCGGGATAGATACAACTCCATCGGGCACCGATTCCAGCGCCATTAACACGACCACCTGCCGGCCTCTTACTCGGACTCTTGCCGAGGGTCTTGTTGATAGCCCGGTTAAGAGGGCAGTCCCACCTGGCCGAGGACCCCTGGGAGCTTTGAGGTTCCTCATACTGGTTCTTCTGCAAAAGGAACGGTTAAAAAACATTTAGAAACGTGACTAACAGAAAGTAATATAGTTAAGCTGGTAAATTAATTACCAGTTCATTCACGAGTTCCTTTGTTTTGTCGTCCGTGATAAAATCACCGGTCTTCTCATCATATTTGAATCGGGCCCTGACATAGGACTGCTCGAGCGGTTCTTTGAATTGGTCCCAGGGGCTTGCGATGCCTTTCTTTTCAAATTCAGCGTTCTCCTTGTCCCACACGGGGCCCTTCCCGATGTAACCACGACTTCCTAGTTTGTGGGTACCTAAGTTCTTTGACTGCAAATCCTTCCCCCATTTCGACAACTTCTTGTAATGTTCGGTGTTGCAGTTGTGCTTGAAAAGGGCCCAGTCACGTTCAGAAATTCTAGGCCACTGTTTCTGGACATCGGCGAAATCTTTACCTTTATGAAGAAAATTTGCTCTGGCCATGTGTTTCCAACTAGCCAAGGCCTTGGTGAACTTGGTAAGGGCGTGGTTTTCTACCCGTTTGAGGTCGTCTTTGGGGAACTTGAATCTTGTGTGCAACTTGTTAATGAGGAGATCTCGCACATTTGATTTGTCATGAGCCCTTAAGTTGGATTCGTTGATGTTGCAGATTTCTCGGACGATGCATCCTATGGCGTTGCCATAGGTCTTTGCGGCTTTCCTCGGACTAACAGGCTCACCGGCGTCGTCCACTCGTGTGACCTTAAGTCTTTCGGTGCCGATCCTGTTTGGCCTCCTAGGCTTCCGCCCGGTCTTGGGTTGTTCGTCGCCATCAGTCGCATCCGGAATATCCGTGCTCGTCACATCCGGATTATCCATGGTCGCATCCGAATTATCCGTGGACTCATCCGAATCATCAGTTGACTCATCCCCATCCGCCTCTGGAATTTCCCAGTCGTTGTCCTCTCTCCCCAAATATCAAATCCCCTATCCTTGGAACCATCAGGACTTCTCCTTGGAATTTTGCGTGATCGCAACTCTAGTAGCACATGATGGATGTCTTCTTCAGCATTACGTTTAGACCCATCCATCAGCCAACGGCAACCCTTGTTGCCTCACCTCCTAGTAATGCAACTGAGTTGAGAAACTTTGGCCGGAAAGGAAACTTCAGATTACGCTGCATACGAAAGGCCAAACGTACCATACTTGGTGTACATGATAGCATTAGGGAACATACATGATATCAGATAAGAGAAGATAAGATCAAGAAAATAAACGCCCTCAAGGCATTGCAAATAAATAACTTTTTACCAGGCTTTCAGCAACACAAAGAATAAGCTTTGGAAAAGGTACTTCGAAACTCCAATAATAAAGATGCAACTCTTAAACTATACTAACAAGTTTAGCAAGATTGAGCATGGAATAGACGCACTAGAAGTGTAGATCTGGAGCAAATTCTAAAACTGAAGTTTCGCTGAAACCAGCCTCTTGTATAGTACGTAGTGACAATTGCGTAGCACCAAAAACAGGTAACATGCAACCTCAAGATATACCACCAAATAGAAAAAGTTCAAAACCTAGGAAATGGATCGACGGTGGAAAGAGATTGCATTTCTAGCTATCTACCCCCCAAAACATGCAATCATTTAACAGCGTTAGTGATGCGCGAGTTGCCTACCCATTAGCATGCAGTTCTTCAGTGACCCAACCCAACAGATTTCCTGGAACAAACAACACAGAGCGGAGAGCACACGGGGACGGATCTATAAATCCCGCGCCTGCCGGGCGGGTGTGTACCCCAATTATCACTGGATGGCTAAAGCTCGCGCCTCAGAAATCAATGTCCAAGCTAACGGCACGGCGGCGCGTGCTACATGGGAGATTTTATAGCCGCGCTGGGCGCTGGGTTGGATTGGAGCTTAGAGCCTGGGTAGGCGACAGAGCACGCGAGCTGATTTGGAGAGGAAGGGGTCGGGAGGAGGAGGGGGCGGGAGCGGGGCTTACCGGCGCGGGATGGAAGGGTTCTGCCGCGGCACGCAAGCGACCCTTCCAAGGCGGCGCGGTGGCGCGGTGGTCGCCGCCGCCGACGGTGGGAGGGACAGAGAGGATTTGGGTGCGTGTCGGAGCTGGTCCTAAACCAACACAAGAGGCGACCTCGGACTCGGACCATCCATATCTTTGACGCACCTCACATATGTGACTGTTTGCAGTTTCAAAAAAATCATATTCGTCAGTTTCAAAAAATTATGAAAAAAATCCGGATGTAGCCAAGGATGTACTCCCTCCGTTCCAATTTAAATGACTTTTATTTGTCAACATGTGGATGTACCTAGACACGTTACAGGTATAGATACATCCACATTTTGACAAAGTGAAGTCATTTAATTTGGAACGGAGGGAGTATCAAACAAACGTGAAAATTTCAATTTCAAATACTTTATGTTATGCGCTACACAAAAATAACAAAATATGATAAAACTTGGAGATTTGAAAACATGCATACCTAGATCCACACTTTTGTCATTTTCGTGTAGCTCAGAATATAAAGTATTTAAAGTTCATATTTTACACGTTCGCACTGAATCTCGATAGTAAAAAACTCCATTCTGAGTGAGTGTCCTGACATTGCTGCACGAGCAAGACTATGCCTTTGAACTTGTTCACCACGACGTCGATGGACACGAAGGGGAGCCAACGACGAGCACGACTTCTTCCGAGCCCGAGCCAACGCCGCGCCCGGGCTGGCAAGACGCCGAGACACAGAAGGAGGCGGAGGAGGCGGTGTTGATGATCAATTGATTTGCATGCATTCGAGGTTTAGTAATATGATCGCCAAACCTGGCGATTCTTTTAGGTGTGCGAACTTAACCGACGCTATTCAAACTTGACAATCACGTCGCTTTTATTTGAATTTGTAATCTGGGAGCGTCTATTGGGAGCGCCCGGTGGGACGCGGCGCTTCCAATAGGCGGCAACGCTTTCCGTCGCGTCCAATAGCACTTGTCCGGCACCGTTGTCGGACGCTCTATTGGTCGCGCCGGTGAAGATGCTCGTATGGTTTGTTTAGGTGAAACATATGAATGCCTGCAGTGATATAGTCTAGTATTGAGCGATTTGAACTTAGAAGCTTGTTGCAACATGGGCGTATCAAGGGCTTCAACATGAGCGGTGTGTTCTTTCATCGCAATCTCGTGAGAGTCATGTGCGAGGGGGATAAGAGGCTAAAGGATTATCACCTTCATCTGACTACACTGTTTGGAGTTGCTCGAACTTGATTTATAGGGTGAATACCCACGACCTAGCCTTAAGTGGTTTGATCTGGCAACGACTGCATGTCCTTTGCTTTCTGAAGACGTTGCATTTTTAGAACCATTCTCTAAGTCCATGTGTTGTTAAGTGACGACTGATGGTTGTTGCTTGTCATGGATACTAATACTCTATTTTCAATTCTCCTTTTATAATTTGGTTGTGTGCATACTCCAGGCATGTCTTGATGGGACTCTTAGTATCATGTTGTTACCGGACGTTAATCGGTATCATCTTGATATTAATATACTCCCTCCGTTCGGAAAAGGATGTCTTAGATATATCTAAATTTGGATGTATGTAGACATGTTTTAGTGTACACATACAACCAAATCTAGATATATCCAAGACATCCTTTTCCGAACGGAGGGAGTATTACACTTTGTAAAAAAAATTGGCATCCTACATTTTTGGCACTCCATATACTTTAGAAAGAATTCGTTGTTTAGTTATAAAGCAAAACCTGGTAGTTTTATATTCTAGAAACATGTATATCATTACTTTATTTCTTACACACTCTATAGTACTTAGTAAGTTTGGTAGATATTTAACAAACTCAGAACAGATACATATATACATATGGGGGAAAGCATTAGAAGACATAAATTAATTTGTGGGATGATGTGATACTTCAAAGTTCTTAGACTTGAAGTTAAATTTGGAAACAAAAGATTTTATTGAGCAAACTAAACTTACAATTACACAATTTTCCTACCAAAGTAGTTTCATTTTAGCAAAATAAGATATTTTTTTGTAATAAAATTTTGCGGGGATATATTTTGTAATAACTAATAGTATAATTCTATGAAAAATATTTACCTTAGTACACATGAGCATGATTACAGTGTTAGTTTTCTTGCATATACTTGTGTTCAAGGTGGTATTGTGAGGTATATCAATAAAAAGACATACATTTAGTGGAAGTATCAATTATGAAGAGATAAAAATGTTTAGTATAAAAATACTATCATGTGGGGGGCTACCTATAGGCGCAGGGACAAGTCTTAGGTGCTCTTTGTCTAGTTATCCCTAGTTAATATTGATTTATTCTTCCGAGTTTGGGTATAGCAAGGTTTAGTCCCGAAGAAGGTTTTTCCTGCTATATTCAATTTATGTTAGAATTTTTCTTTTCTAAGATTGTAATTGGCTATATAAGCCCTCGGGGTTGTTGAATAAATTAAGCAAAATTCATTCTATCTTCCTTATTTTCTCTATCTCCCCTCGCACTGCTACGCCCTGGGCGCCTACTAGAATGGGTCGTCGGTCGTCAAGGTATTAAAAGATATGTTCTCGTAGAACAGCTACTCTATTTTCTTGTACTTCTTCCTTCTAGTAGGGAGAGTTTGTATTGTATGATAAAGTTTGAAAGCTGAAATTAAATGGCCTTCCCCAAAATATGAAGATTTTCTCGTGTAGATTGACAAGGAAAGTCTACTTTTCAATGATTTGTTAACTACACGAAAGTATATTTATAATAAACAATTTTATCACTATAACATGACGTCCATGTGTCTCTTTACATTAGCATTAGGGGTGGGATACTTTGTCTCGGGTGAGGTTTGATATTAAATAGACAGAATGTGGAACAGACTTATTAAATCGGGTATAATTTCCTTCAAAATGGTTAAATATGTTGTATAAGCATTAATAGATGGTCGAAAAATGGAAGTTCAGTATTTCTTTAATTTTAACCGGTTCATGTTTATATACATTACTCCCTCCGTTCCAAATTAATTGACTTTCATTTGCCTACATGTGGATGTATCTAGACATGTTACAAGTATAGATACATCCACATTTGGACAAATAGAAGTCAATTAATTTGGAACGGAGGGAGTACTTTGAAGAAAGTATCTAACTAGCTAGACGATTCCTTTATGCCTACCTCACTTCGCAACATATATCCACGCAAGTGGCAGCTTTGCAAGGTCCACCCTTCGACTTTGCATTGTAAATTAATTCTTAGATGCTCAACAATAATCAAAATAATTTGTATCGTGGGAGGACCTAGCTAGAAAGGCTGTTAATTTGAGCCGATGATGACTGATGAGCTACAAAAAGGGGAAGAAAGATTAATTATCATTGGTACTACTCAAGTGAACATTCTAGTAATAAAGAAGAAGAAAAAGGAATGAAAGCTAACTAAAGCTTGGCGGTTCGAGTTGACGATCGAGTTGCAAAAAGGCACGCATGATCCCTTCATCGTTGGCCATTACCAAACAAAGCTAATTAGGGCTAGCTGAAAGCAGAATTAAAGATACTATTCCGCGGCATTGACCATGGCGACTGCTGCTCTTTATGTGATAAGGAGAATGAGACGGCAGTCCATCTGGTGCTATCATGTCCTTTTTCTCGGGGCATTTGGTTCCTGTTAGCTCAGTGGACAGATTCTCAACACCTGCAGATTCAGCAAAATCAGTTTACCTCTCCGGCTGAATGGTGGAAATTCATGTCTGCAACACTGACTAAAGATGAACTTGTAGTTGCAATTTATGGGGCATGGAACATCTGGAAGGAGAGATGTCGCCGGGTGTTTCAGCATGATGCTATGTCGGACACACAGCTGGTTTATCGAATTAAGGACGACCTGCTGACGTTGGGCGTATACAGGCAGGAGATGTTACAGGATGAAGTTGAAGCGGAGCCAGGCATGGAGCCTGATAGTTGGAAGTAGTCCGTCTATTTCTGTTCTATTTTCCTGTACTTTTCTTTCACAGCTAGTCCCTCTCTAGCTTGTAACGAACAACTTCTATCTTCTTAATTGATTTGGCAGAACACCTGCCGTTTACCTTCAAAATATATAAATGGGCATGCCAATGCATCGATCAGGACTTGACGAATGAGTCGGCGAGGTGAAATGAACACGTACTGATGGATGGATTTCAGCAGACTTATTTCTGTGGCAGCAGGTTTACGCATGCAGGCGTGCGCAGGATCGGCGGGAATTGAATGTGTGCAGCGACAGATCCAGGGAATGAATGATGAGAGCACTAGCTCGATCCGTCGATCTCTCTGATCGATGGAGCAGTGATTCTGAAGAATGACTGCCAACAGCCAGCAATGTAGGTGCTAGGAAAGGGACGGGTCAATCGATCGAGTTAAGAGAAAATTCCTTATATGACACTCTCTTAAAATTATGTTCCTTATTTGACACTCGTGAAAATTTTCTTCCTTGTATGACCTCTTCCCAAAATTTATTTCCCTATATGACACTCTAGTGCATTTTATTCAACAAAGAGGCATGAAAAGACCTATTTACCCCTAGTGCATAATGTGTTCAAAATTCTATGCAAGACAATAACTGAATGTTATATATTTGGTAGGTATAGCTAAACATGATAAACCTGCTTAGCTTGCAAGTATGGTGGCCCAAATTACCATCAGGCATCTGTAGCAAATTTCATCTAGAAGTTTTCCTTGCTAGCTCGGCAATCACTTATGATTGAAGTGCAGTCCTGTTCATTTGACATCTTATCAGAATTGTCCATCTGGGAGGACTGAAACCAATTGCTAACCCAGCTCCACGCACCAGAGTACTTTTCGCCAGGACGACGACGAGCTTACGGCGAGACGCGCAACACGTACGTAATTCCTTCCAATCCTTCCGGCGACGTATACGGACGACGACGAATAGGCACAAACCAGCTGGGCTAGCTAGCAGCTGATCGATTGCTAGTAGCAGTCATGTCTTTTGCTTGATTGATCACGGTGTGGTACTTTACAGGGTATTGTACATGGGTATTTATACCCGGCAACCGACGCAGCGCAAGAACCAATCGTTGATGACTAGTCCTCTACTCGGACAAGAGACCTACACGCACACGCATGTATTCCTAAGTCCTAACATCCTATTATCATGCCTCTAGATTATGTACTTTGCTTGAAAGTTTGCAAAATCTACTTTAATAACTAATGCAATTGTGTTGAGTAAGGTGCAGATGTTCCGTGCATAGAAGATGATTTAATGAATTATGTCCTGTCTTTATTTACATGTCCCAAACAATTGATTTAATAATTCTGTCAAAAAAATAACTGATTTAATAACCATTTTATATAACCTGATGTCTACGTAATATTATTGCAACTATTGTCCGTACATAATATTGGTCACATTATGCATCAGGGGTAAAAAGGTCTTTTCATACCTCTTTGGTGAACAAAATGCACTAGAGTGTCATATAGGGAAAGAAATTTTGGGGAGAGTCCACATAGGGAAGAAAAATTTCACCGGTGTCAAATAAGGAACATGATTTTAAGGGAGTGTCATATAAGGAATTTTCTCTCGAGTTAAACCAAACGATTGTTCATTCATGATTCATTTGACCTCTGAATCTATGGAATAATATATATGCACGCGCGCGCGCGTGGATGGATTCGTGGCTCCGCGTGCACTCGACTGCTCTCCATCGATCGACCATCACAGACTCCTCCAGATTAGGATGGATCGACGAGCCACGCCTGCAAACTTTCGAATGCTTGCAGTGCAGCACTCCAAATTGCCATTTGCCATCTAGCTGCGATCCCACCCTAGCTAGGGTAGAGCGGGGCAGCTCGCGCCCAACCTAGCATGCTCAGCTGAGTTGAGAGTTGGCATGCATGCATCTTCTTTCTTTTATGAAAACTACACCACAGCAAACAAAAGTCCATCTCAAAATAAGCCATGTAGCATATTATCTAGTTTGGATATCGATTTTGTACCACACAACACGAATGTACATACTAGCTCCGTTTGTAAATACATGACTTCCAAAAAAGGCAGTATTTCTAACGTCTCCTTCTAATATCAACCAAAAACTCAACTCCCGAAAACCCCCGAAAAAACTCAACTCAGCATGTTCAACCAGCCCATGCTCATAGCAGCGACGGCGACACTGGAATTCGCCGATATTGTAGAAAAAAAAACAAAGAATAATACATAGACTGGAAATTGGTGGGTACGAAAATCTAGCAATAGAACGTTAATTATGCGTCAAATTTTTGTTCAAGTTTTTTCACATTAAAATGAAAATCGGTAGCAGGGAGCATATACTTCCATGTGACAACGTGAATTTCCCGGTATTCTCATGTACTCTCTCGGTTCCGTATTATAAGATGTCTTAGCTTTTTCTGAAATCAGATGTATATATGAGTATTTTAGTGTGTAGATTAACTCATTTTAATCCGTATATTGTCCATATTAGAACACCTAAACATCTTATATCATGAAACAGAGGGAGTACTTGGTTGGCGGGCACTTGCCCATCAGTGCATGTTCTTTCTCTTGTAATTGACGCTCTCTATCTATCTTAGTAGACACTTAGATGTCCTGCGGGTTCTCAAAAAACAGTTTAATAAGCACATATATGCTCAATTGAATATATGTAAGTGCAGCAGCTGGCACAACTTTAACTGGGTTCAGTGAGCACTTCACTCGCCAAGCTCGATCGATGGTTCCGCTGTTGCTTCCTACCTGATACTGATAAAATACATGATCTCAGTTCTCACGAATAAGCACCGACAACAAGTAGCTTTCCGCCATCCACCCTACAATATATACCTTTGATTGATCGGCGCCGGCCGAACTTGCAATGCATATATATAGGAAGAACATCTAGAAACAAACCAGTTATTAACTAATTCCACATGCCAAACAAGGCTACTTTCCAGAAAAAGATGTGCTAAACTAGTTGTGCGTTTTCATAAACCGCGTACGGCCGAATCACATAGCTCCATCCATGTCGAGATTAACTATTTCAAAACGTGCGCCATGATGCATGGTGATGATTGTACATGTACGCATGCGATCGAGATACTCCAGTTAGATAGCCGAACTCATTTGTTAATCACATCTTTACGCCTCCCTCAGATATTCGTATGGGGTATATATTATCATATAAGCTAACCAGTGGAAGGCGGCCAGCATATATATGCGCCGTGCCGCCGTAAACATTTATTTTAAGTCGATCCATTCATACATACTCCCTCCGTATCAAAATATAAGATTTTCTAACTACTTTCCACACACATGTATATAGACATATTTTAGTGCAAGATTCACATGAACCTTGCACTAAAACATGTCTAGATACATATGTATGGAAAGTAGATAGAAAGTCTTATATTTTGATACGGAGGGAGTATTTGTTATGCAGTGAAAATTAAGTACTTATTACTTGTCCTTGTTCCATATAGCCAGCTAATAAACTTACTTTTATGGTTGCTGAATTGTGAAGTTGTGCCGGACAGCCGGAGACGTTTTACTCTGCTATGATAAAATAGTCATGGAAGTAGAAAATTAGTCAAACACACCGAAAGTGGCGAAAGCTGGTCAGAAAATCTGAATTGTCGTAACCCACTACAATACTAACACAAACTAAGTAATATAGTCTACACGATCTTATGCATGCATCCATAATCATCGCTCACTACCAGAATCAGATTCGTTGTCGAGTATTTTTACGGGGCACTCTGTCGAAGGAGCTCTATGCTGAGTGCCTAGTAATAAAAAATACTCCGCAAAGAAATGACACTCGAGAAAATAATAAAAAACACTTGGCAAAGAAAACACACAGCAAATGTGGAAAAACAATTGGAGAGGTGGGGAACATGTGTCCCCACCCTTTGCGGTTGAATATCTGTTAGCTTTACCGAGTGCACCAGTATGACAATTGGCAAAATTCACCTGTGCGGCTGTGCCGATCATAAAAGATCTATGCAAACATAAGAAAATCTCTCTAATTTTCCTGCTCACCTTTTATTTATTTTTTGTTCCTTTTTCTTTTTTTTCTTTTTTCTACTTTTGTATCTCTTTTGTTATTATATTTTTCTCGATATTTTGCTATTGCTTTAATTTTATTTTCTTGTTTTACTTATTCCTTTTTCTTAAAAATTATCATTTTTATTTTCTAGGTGCTAAAAAAGGTTTTGTGTGAATTCTTAAAAACACTCGGCAAACATTGTGCCACAGGGCGACACCATTTATGTCTTCCTCTGTTCCTTTATATTTGGAAGAACTCCTGAATTTGACACTCTGGTAAAGACTTTATCTTTTTTTTCGAAAGTGGTAAAGCCTTTATCGAGAGCCCAACGGAAAACATTCGGGCAAAAAGCCTTTGCCAGCAAGTCCAATGCCGATTGTAAGAGCATCTCGAACAGAGGCTCTATATTTCGGCGCCCTAAAACGCGTTTGCAGCGCGTTGTATCCTGTTTTAGCGCGGTGATCGATTTTGCTTTGTCGGACGCCCAAAAATTCAGCGCGCATACTACAGCAGTTTACCGGACGCTGTAAAATAGAGCACCACAAACATATTTCTTCAACACATGTATAACAAATAGATCCCTGATTTTTACAAAAAAGACCCTAACTTTTACAAATAGGTCCCTCACAAAAAATTGAAAAAAGCAATCAGGCCCCCAATCGTTGGTGGAGCTAGCTAGCTGTTGTGTGCAGCGGGCAAATAGCTACTGTGCGACGTCTTTCCTTGCAAATGGATGGACAGCGACGTCGTTGGCAAGAATTGCTCTCGTGCGACGCTTGTACCTGCGAAAATAGTCCAGGCCCAACACGGCCCTTAAACGCCACTGATCGTTAACTGTTAGGATTATCTGAGCAACGTTGGGCCCACCTCAGCGCGTGGGAGCCACCACTTATCCACATCACCGCGTGGGACCCACATCACCGCAGCTAGAACATACCCGCTCCCGTGCCCGCCCGCCCGCCGCCACCCATTTCTTCCCCTTTCCCCAATCTTTCTCTTCTCCGGCGACCTAGCGCAGATGTCTACCTCCTCCGCCCCGCTATCAAAATGGCCACGGTATGGTGCAGTGCCGCTCACAAGGTGCCCTGACTGCCCACGCCCAGAGCTTCTTAAGCGGTGGGTCACTAGGACCGATGAGAATGACAATCTTGGGCGCGAGTTTGTGAGATGCTTGAGCAAGACACTGGCAGGAAGGGATGGCAAGGTTAGATCTTAGTTCTGTTTGCTCTGAATTGTCCAAATTTTGTTTTTTGTCTTCGAATTTAGGATCTAGGGTTCATGTTGATGTTTTCAGATCCTGAAGAAATGTAACCATTTCGAGTGGATGGATGAGTATATTGAGAGGCTTCAGTTTGAGAGCTACATTGATGCGAGCGGAGCCGCAACCTAGGAGCTCAATTTGGGGTTGCCGCCCATTGCTGTGGAGACTATGGGGAGTTCGGGCAGAGGGGCGGACAGAGTCGTGCTGATGAGGAATGCGCGCAATGCTGAACTGAACGAGGAACTGAAGAAGATCAAGAAACATCTAAAGCAGATGATCGATTTGCAGAAGCAAGGAAATATCATGGCAGGGTATTTTGTGGTTGTATCATTGCTCTGTTTTTCTTTTACTTGTTCATCCGTCGTTAGTTCTTCAGTAGCAAGAATCATGGCAGAAGCAAGTTGTTCAGTAGTGTCCAGTAGTGGCAGAAGCAATGTTCAGTTCAAATATCATGGCAGTAGTGCTCAGTAGTGGCAGAAGCAATTAACCCTACATTTGTATCACTGCAAATATCATGGCAGAAGCAAGTTGTTCAGTAGTGTTTGTTCTTCAGTTAACATATACTTCTTTATTTGTTTTGCTTTGGCCCCATTTTTGTTCATCGGACAATGTAAATAAAATGCTGCAAAATGCAAAGAGCTAGCACATGTAAATAAAATGCTGCAAAATTACAAAATGCAAAGAGCTAGCACATGTAAAGAAAATGCTGCAAAATGCAAAGAGCACTATTTAGATTTTACCAAAATGTTGTTCCATGGGTGTTACTTGCACTTGTGTTATGACAACTTGTGAAAAAAAATGTTTCAAATGAGCTACAAATGCTAGGGTAAACGGCCCATTTTTGTAAGCAAGTATTTTTTTTCACCTTGTCTAAATCAGCCAAACAAATTTCCTAGACATCTATTCTATCTATATAGTTTCATTCCGGCAAATAAAACAAATGTATGTAAACAATATTTAGATTTTGTCTCGTTTGAATTCAAATTTGAATCAAAATTCAAATTTGAACCAAAATTCAAACTTTACATGGTATTTCTTCTAGGCTTGGAAGTTGAAATGATTTCAAACTATCATGCACTTGTTTGATCTAACTTGGTCATCAAACCGAGGCCTTTTGCTAAGTTGTGAACAAAATGTGTTTCAAATGAGCTCCAAAGGTAGGGTAAACGGCCCCATTTCTAAGCAAGTATTTTTTTCACCTTGTCTAAATCAGCCAAATAAATTTCCTAGACATCTATTCTATCTGTATAGTGTCATTCTGAAGTCTCACTATTTATTGAATTAATCTTCATAATTTTTTTTGAATAATAATGGTTTAATTGCAAATCATAAATAAATCAAGTTTGAAACATGAAAATGAAAAACTAAGCTCAGATCTATCTTAGTCACTCCAAAATGAAGCTTTGGTGAATTTTTGACAATTTTCATTTTCAAAAACTTTCAACCCACCAACTCTCTCCTTTAAATCCATACTACTCTGTTCGACATTTGATGCATGTAAAATGCATACATGAACTTTGCATTATTTTACTTATATTCGAATCATATTTGCATCATATAACGGTTATATCACTGTTTTATAATGATTTTGGGAATATTTGGTATGTTTCCTATTTTTTATGGAATTAACCCTACGCAGGCAGAAAACCCTATTTCTATATTTTAATGTTTCAGGGACCCAAACGACGTCCAAATGACCTGGAAATTTACGAGCATCAGTTTTTGGAAGGAACAAAGCGTGGGAGCGAAGGAAGCAAACAAGCGGAGGCCCGAGGGCCCAGATGAGTGGGCCCACGCGGCCCATGTACCTGGCCGTGTGGGACCCCCCTTTTGGCCATCGGAGCTCCGTTGCCGTCGATCTTTCCTCCACCGATTCCGTTTTGACCTAAAACCGACTATAAAAATAGTCCCCGACGCCCTTCGGAAAGGAGCGCCGCAGAAACACAGAAACACCGAAACAGAGACCTGGAGCTGCAGATTGGAGGGGGAAACTCCGGCGGGGCGCTGTCGGCGTGGTCTCCATCTTCTCCAACGACTTCTCTACCGTCTCCATGATGAAGAGCAAGTAGTCCACCTCTGGACTATGGGTTTGTGGAAGTAACTTATGTATCTCTCTCTCTTGAGCTTCACTAATTAGTACCGTATGAGCTGCTGAACATGATTACGGTCATCTATGTAATACCTTTGTGGTGGATGTTTTTATGAGTTAATATATGTTTGAGATTGCAATGGTTTTGTTTCAGTTATGAAAGTAGATGCATATTATGTACCCCGTTCTTATTTACTTGTCATGATCAAGCATGTTTATGAGACCGTGTGAGGGGAACGTGTGCATTAGTTGGAGTAACGGGGGTAGCTAGTGCAGTGAACGTGAGAGAAAGTTCTGCGATCCACTTGGGTATCTCTACCTTACTTTGTTGCCTCACTAGGGATAAAAAGAAATACCATGCTACCGGAGATGTGGGTGTGACCATTGCCACTTCCTCCATGACTAGATCTAGCATGTTCTTATTTTAACTTCATGTCATGATACTTATTGCTATACTCTGAGTTATCTTAATTACTGAGGTGTTATGATTTAGTTCGCATCTTGGTGGAGTATAAGTAAGAGTAATAATAAACTAAAAGGTCTCTATGTTAGGACGTGATGCCCATATAATTATAACTTGTCATTAAACTGTTGTGTTGCAATCTCATATGTCAACTCTAGTGTTCCATTGTCTACCACTTTATTAAAGAGAGAGTGTCATTAAAAATCCGAAAATACAAAAACACTTTTACATCTTGCATTCATCATATAAAACCTAAAAATATCATTTATCATTGCTACCACCATCCTTGCATATTTATTTACCACCATTGCATATTTATTTCTTGTTTGCATTGCATATTATCTTGATATCATTCTCACACCTTGTGCTTGACAACCACTAGGTGAGGTTGAGGACCAAAACATTTACTTTGTTTTGTAGGTAACCAAAAGAAGGATAGGAAAGATAAATCTTCACTACTGATTCCCCGAGAGTTCGATATTAAACCCTCGAGTCACCCCTCGTGGGGAAAACACGTCTTCCACTTACTACACACTCTGCACTTGGAGTCTCAACCTAACCCATATTCTTTTGACGCAGGTACTACGTCATCGGGTATCAAGACTGTTTTCTGGCGCCGTTGCCGGGGAATCATTGCTGAAAGGTTTATCCAAGGATATCTCACCAAGTCAACTTCATCACCAACTTGTGCTAACACCTAAGCTTGGGGAGGTTGCACCTACGTGAGCATCATCTTATCCATCTTTACCTTCAAAGCAATTTATCTTGTTTTGTCATTGTCTTGCATTTTTAGTTCGGTTTGCATATTTATTTTCAGTTTTGCATAAAAAATTAAAAAACACATAAAAACTTGCTAAAATGGGAGAAAGAACTAAGTTGTGTGATTACACAAACACTCCAAATGATCAATTTATTGCTAGGCCCATTGCCACACCTAAGATAAATGCTGATAGTTATGAAGTAAGTCCTAGTTTGTTGAACTTGATAACTAGGGAACAATTTGGCGGTAGTGCTATGGAGGATGCCTCTATGCATCTTCATGATTTTGTTGAAATATGTGACATGCAGAAATTTAAAAATGTGGAAAGTGATATTCTAAAACTGAAGTTATTTCCTTTCTCACTTAGAGGAAAAGCTAAAGAGTGGCTGCATTCATTACCTATTGATAGCATTAAAACTTGGGATGATTTAAAAGAAGCTTTCATTAAGAAATACTATCCTCCTGTTAAAATTTTGCAAAATAGAAACAACATTCTTTCTTTTAGGCAAAATGAAAATGAACATGTTGCTATGGCTTGGGATAGGATTAAACTTATGCTTAGAACTTGTCCATCACATGGGGTCAACGAATGGACCATATTACACTCTTTTTACAATGGTCTAAATTACATGTCTAGAAATATTCTTGATTCTGCTGCTGGAGGTGCTTTTATGGGAAAAACTATAGTAGAAGCTAAGAACATATTGGAAAGTATTTTGCAAAACTATAGTCAATGGCATACTGATAGAGCACCTAATCCTTCTAAGAAAGTGAACTCCATAGAAGAAACAAATGATTTGTCATCTAAAATGGATACTATTCTTGCTTTCATTAATAAACAAAATATTGAAAATGTGCCTTTGCAAGAATTAGTTGGTAATAATCCTGAAAATATTGATGTCAACTTCATTAGGAACTATGGTAATAATGGGTATGGTAACAACAATTATAACTCTTATAATAAACCCCCATATGTGCCAAACAAATATGCCACTAGTAGTAATGTTTCTAGTGATTTGGAAAACACCATTAGATCATTTATATCTACTCAAAAGGAGCTTAATAAGGAATTTATATCTAAGTTTGAAAAACAAGACTCTTTGTTTGAAAGGGTAGATCAGCTCACTAAGGAAGTTTCCTCATTAAAGAACACCATTATAGCTCAAAAACATGAGGAAACAATTAAATATTGTCAAGAGGTTATAAATAAATCTTGGGAACATATTCATGAGCAAGAGAGAATTGCTAAGGAAACTATTATGGTAATGAAAGAGAGAAAGTTGAGAAGTTAAAATGCTTAGTGAAGTCAAGGAACCATTGCTTGACTTAGAGAATTGTAGCTTGCATGAATTAATATCTATCTTACAAAAATTTGCAAGTGATCCTTCCATCAATTAACCAAGCTGGTTTTGGTTCTTATATTGCTAATCATGTCTTGAAAGAAAAGATTGCTAGGTACAACCAAGAGGCTATGATACCACCTAAGCTTGGGGATATATGGATTCCCAAAGTCCTAGTAACCATTGGAAAAGAGACACACCATGCTATACTTGATCTAGGATCTAGTGTCTCTGTTTTATCTAAAGAACTATATGAAGTACTTGAATTGAAAAATCTTGAAAAATGCTCTATTGAACTTGCACTTGCTGATGATTCCATTAAACATGCTTTAGGAAAGTAAGTGATGTTATGGTAGAGTTACATATGACATTTGTGCCTGTTGATTTTCTAATCATGGATATGGGGAATAAAACCTCTAGTCCAATTATTCTTGGAAGACCTTTTCTTCGTACTACAGGTGCTATCATTGATTCAAAAGAAGGGAATGTGAAGTTTCAGTTTCCACACAAGAAGTGCATGGAACACTTCCCAAGGAAGAGGGACACACCAAAGTTCAAGCTCCCTCATGAGCTTCGTCCACAATAAACATCAAGTAAGAAGCCTAGCTATATGGCTATAAAGAAAGCGCTTTACGGGAGGCAACCCGGTTGTTTTTATTTGTGATTTTCTTTGTGTCCTCTTGCTGTAACAAGAGACTTAGTGTTTAGTTTAGTTTCTGGAATTTTTAATAAAGTGCCAAGTTTTACTCATTTTGGTTGAAAAGTTGCTTATAGCGTTCGGAGATTTTATTCCTGCACGAATCTGTGCACGGTATGATTTTTAATTCTTATTCTGTAACTCCGAATGAGCTCATATTTGAACTGTATTGCAAATTTTCATCCTCTGTATGCATGAATTTTTCGGAATTTTCCGACAAAGTTAAGTAGGGTAGAAAAATACGTTTAGCTGCTGCTGTTTTTCTGGACAGATTCTGTCCCATTTTGTTTGATGCATGCTTAGAACTTTTAACTTGAATCTTTTTGATCCAATTGAGTTTATGAGTAGGCATACAACATTATACACTTTCTGGACATTCATATGAATTTTTGTCTAAGGATTATATGCAGCAAGAAATCTATTTGTTTATCACTACTAATGCACCCCACAGAAAAGAAATGGGAGAAACGGTGTTTTGAAGTTTTTTCACAGGGATTAGAGGAGATGCACCAAGAGCTATCCAAGGATGGTGAAGACCATAAGCTTGGGGATGTGAAGACAACCCCACTGGACCTACACACTCTCGGTTTGCACACGTCTAACTTCTGTTTTTCGATCGAAACACTTTATCGCATAAACTTGGAGCGTCTTTTTGTTTGTTTAGGTTTGATTTTTATTTTGTGAGACCACCACACTATCATTTATATATGAGAGAGCTACTGGAAATTTGGGTTGAATTATGTTGGATGCTATTATAAGATTGGGAAAAGGGATTGTTGGTTATTTTAAAAGATACATATAGTTGCATGATTCATGAGCTTGTTAATGAGTAATAATTTGCAAGTATTTTATCAAGAGCTATCTTTTATTCATGTTTTGATGCTAATGTTATTTTACCTTGTTTTAACATGGATTAGTTAGTTCTATGGACACTCATGCATGCATTTAGATGGTCAACTTTCTCCCTCTTGCTAGCCCAAAAATTCCAACAAGCAAAAACTTGTTTCCAACACCTTCAACCAAAGTTTTTCCAGTGAGTCCACCATATCTACCTATTAGCTTTATGCTATTCCGAGTATGTTTATCATGATATTTGTGTTATCTATACCTCTGAATGAAAATGCTTATGTTGTTGATTGTTATGGGAAAAGTTGGTTATATAGCTCTCTCGAACTTGATGCACACTTTACTTTCATTGCATAAATAAAATATGACCCATTGTGATTAAAATTATGATGTTGTGGCTTGACAAATGTCTTTGGTTGAGAGTTAGCTCATATGTGCTGTCACATGGCAAGCTTTCAACATGCACTTCATCATTTAGTTGATATCATGTACTTTTGTTTATGGATGCTTACCATGGGTGAAATAAATGTGGAAATGAAGTGAGTTTAAATGAGTTTGTATAAATGGTTAGAGAGACGCCTGGGCCGCTAATCTAAGCCATGCATCATTCATGGTGGAAATTTACTTACATGCTATGGTGAACCTTCTGTGATACACCTTACAATAAAAAGCTATCTAATGGTAAATAAAAAGGGTGTTGAGATTGTTCATTGTGTTTGTTTGTCTTGTCATTTTGATATGGGCTTGTTCCATATCCTGGGACAAGAGGTACCCCAGTTGACGCTCTTAATGATACTATTATTACTTACAATGATATTTAACTTGAACTTGCTTTGTTTTCCAAGTTGAGTAACACATGGAGTAGGTACTTGTATTCAAGGGGCATGAGACTTTCAACCTGTACTTTGTCAAGCACACTACTCGTATTTGCTTTCACTTTAAACTTAATCATTCAAGATGCTATGATAGGGGAATGAGAGCTTGACACCAAGGATTACCATATTACAATCATTACTTAAGTAGAGAAGTTCAGAAGTTAGATGAAATTATTCATGCTTTACCTCTACTCATATATATCTTTCCAAAGTGTCCACCTTTTATATTCAGATTTTCATCAATACTCTATGACCATTGTAGGATGTTCTTACTTATCATTATGCATACATGTGGTCCATAGTACTTCTTCTCTTATGTTACACTTTGTGAATTATCATTGAACATCCTTGCATTGAATACTTGATATCACTTCATAAACTATCTTGCATATTGCTACTCCTTTTAAGAATGAATCATTTGACTCTATGTAGCAATAGTAATCATCTTTGATATCCATTGATAGTATTAAATTGCAAAGTCCATGTTAGTTTTATCACCTTCATACTCGAGGACGAGTATAGGTTAAGCTTGGGGATGTTGATGCATGTAAAATGCATACATGAACTTTGCATTATTTTACTTATATTCCAGTCATATTTGCATCATATAAGGGTTATATCACTGTTTTATAATGATTTTGGGAATATTTGATATGTTTCCTATTTTTTATGGAATTAACCCTGCGCAGGCAGAAAACCCTATTTCTATATTTTAATGTTTCAGGGACCCAAACGACGTCCAAATGACCTGGAAATTTACGAGCATCAGTTTTTGGAAGGAACAAAGAGTGGGAGCGAAGGAAGCAAACAAGCGGAGGCCCGAGGGCCAGATGAGTGGGCCCACGCGGCCCATGTACCTGGCCGCGTGGGACCCCCCTTTTGGCCTCGAGCTCCGTTGCCGTCGATCTTTCCTCCACCGACTCCGTTTTGACCTAAAACCGCCTATAAAAATAGTCCCCGACGTTCTCTGGAAGGAGCGCCGCAGAAACACAGAAACACCGAAACAGAGACCTGGAGCAGCAGATTGGAGGGGGAAAACTCCGGCGGGGCGCTGCCGGCGTGGTCTCCATCTTCTCCAACGACTTCTCCACCGTCTCCATGATGAAGAGGGAGTAGTCCACCTCTGGACTATGGGTTTGTGGAAGTAACTTATGTATCTCTCTCTCTTGAGCTTCACTAATTAGTACCGTATGAGCTGCTGAACATGATTACGGTCATCTATGTAATACCTTTGTGGTGGATCTTTTTATGAGTTAATATATGTTTGAGATTGCAATGGTTTTGTTTCAGTTATGAAAGTAGATGCATATTATGTACCCCGTTCTTATTTACTTGTCATGATCAAGCATGTTTATGAGAGCGTGTGAGGGGGAACGTGTGCATTAGTTGGAGTAACGGGGGGTGGCTAGTGCAGTGAACGTGAGAGAAAGTTCTGCGATCCACTTGGGTATCTCTACCTTACTTTGTTGCCTCACTAGGGATAAAAAGAAATACCATGCTACCGGAGATGTGGGTGTGACCATTGCCACTTCCTCCATGACTAGATCTAGCATGTTCTTATTTTAACTTCATGTCATGATACTTATTGCTATACTCTGAGTTATCTTAATTACTGAGGTGTTATGATTTAGTTCGCATCTTGGTGGAGTATAAGTGAGACTAATAAAATGTTAGTACGTGATGCCCATATAATTATAACTTGTCATTAAACTGTTGTGTTGCAATCTCATATGTCAACTCTAGTGTTCCATTGTCTACCACTTTATTAAAGAGAGAGTGCATTTGTGAAACCATGAACCCCGGTCCATTTTTAATCATAAGAAACACCTTTCCAACCACTTTTACCACTTTTCCATTTTCTGCCATTTAAAAATCCGAAAATACAAAAACACTTTTACATCTTGCATTCATCATATAAAACCCAAAAATATCATTTATCATTGCTACCACCATCCTTGCATATTTATTTCTTGTTTGCATTGCATATTATCTTGATATCATTCTCACACCTTGTGCTTGACAACCACTAGGTGAGGTTGAGGACCAAAACATTTACTTTGTTTTGTAGGTAACCAAAAGAAGGATAGGAAAGATAAATCTTCACTACTGATTCCCCGAGAGTTCGATATTAAACCCTCGAGTCACCCCTCGTGGGGAAAACACGTCTTCCACTTACTACACACTCTGCACTTGGAGTCTCAACCTAACCCATATTCTTTTGACGCAGGTAACTACGTCATCGGGTATCAACATTTCACATTTGAGTGAAGCCATTTTCGTGTAAATGTATGTAAACCAAATTTATATTTTTTTTCTCGTTACTATATGACATAACAAGACTATGTGCGCAGGTTTTTTTTTTGATTTTTTTTTGAATTAGTTAAGCTCATTTGAAAGTGTTCGAGGTCTCTCACTTGATTTAAGCCGTTTTCATAAAAATATATTTAAACCATTTTTTTTCTAGTTACTATACGATATAACAAGACTATGTGCACAAGTTCCATATTTTTGTGATTTTTTTAAATTAGTTATGCCAAACCCTAATTTGGTCAACCCTAAACCCCGTTGACCCAGTCGAAACCCCGTGTAATCCTAGCAGCGATTTCTGGCCATTGGATAAATCCTTCTAGAAGGAATCTAGCGCGGACGGTTGAGATCGTCTCAGACACGACGATCCGCGGCATTCTCGTTCTGCGCTCTGATTGGCTAGAGTGTTTTTTTTTCAAACACGCATAGGATACGGGCCAACCAATTAACGTGGGCCTCTTATTTTTGGGCCTTGCCTTATCTCATTCGACGGCCCACCTCCAGTTCCCTTCTCATGCCACGGCCCACCTCTTTTTTTTTCCGACCACCTCCCGTTCCCCTTCTTATCCACGGAAATGTGTCGTACCCTAGCTATTTCTCACTCACTTCAGATCTGCGCCGCTCCCACACTCACTCGCCACCGGCGACCAAAACCACGGGAAACCACCGCCGCCGCCTACAGATCCAGCCCCGCCGTACGACGACGATGAGGCGTGGGGGTTCAAGCTCCCGCGGTGGCCATTCCGGCGGTGTAAACCGCTCCGACGAGGAGCGGAAGGAGCGGAAATGGCCGGCACCCGCCTCTGACCCCGACCGGAAGGCGCAGGTTGCTTCGGACGACGGTCGGAAGCGCGGCGCGTGCAAGTGGACCAACCTAGGCCTAACGCTGCCGCCTGCGTTCTTCCGTCGCGAGGTGGAGGAGTATGACCACCGCGTGGCGCCCGACCTTGCTACGAGCAAGGAAGCTCCTCCGGCGCGGGAGCTCCTCCATGGCGGCACAGCTGCCGCCACCAAAGTGGGAGGAGGAGCAGCAGGACCGCCCACCGCGTCGCGGTCTCCTGCCCAGGGACTTCGCCGACGAAGAGGACCTGCCCTGGATCACCGAGGTGGTGATCCAGCGCAGCAAGCAGCAGCAGCAGGAGCTCGAGGCGCGCCGTGAGATGGAAGAGGAGCTCGATGAACTCTGCCTCCAGAACGCTCTCGAAGCATCCCGCAACCCCGTCATCGAGGTCAGCTCGGACTCCGACTCCGACTGAGCGGCGCCGCCACCTCTTCGCCGCCGCAACCCCTAGGGCTCCGGTGTGAGCCCAATTTTGGGTCTTAGGTTAGGGGTAGAGCAGCGGGGAAGCCCAATTAGCTAGGGCATTAGCTATGTAAGTAGTGTTTGTGCCCGCGTGTGTGCCGTGTGGCTTTTGATCCGATGATCGCCACGAACTTAGCTATGTAATATGTTCAATTTCAGTATATGTTCAGTTCAATTTTAGTTCCACTTAATGCTTCAGTTCAGAGAATGCGCAAAATGAAGCTTCAGTTCAGAAAAGCTCGTCGGCATTGCCGCGCTTCGTCGCTGGAGAAGAAGAAGAAAGGAAACAGAGGATGCAACGGTCGCGGGATGGCTCGGGGCGGGAAGTAATGGTCCTACGCGGTGATGTGGATAAGTTGTGGGTCCCGTGCTCAGAGGACATCCTGTGCTGATGTGGATAAGTTGTGAGTCCCACTAGGCTCGCATAATCCTAACTGTTTGCGTTTAAGGTCCATGTCGGGCCAGGGCTATTTGCGCTCACAGAAGCGTCGCACGAGAGCAATTTGTATCAACGACGTCGCTCTCCATCCAATTGCGGGGAAAAGTGTCGCATAGGAGCTATTTGCCCGTGTGCAGCACACCACGGTGTCAACTTCATCTCTGCCCACGGCGCCGGAGAGGCCGTGCGCGAGGCCGCAGCGCCTCTGCGTCCGCCCGGCGGCCGTTGTGCCTCCGCCGCTGCTGCTCGCCGGCCCGTCCTCTGCTGCTCGCCGGCTCGGGCTGCTCGCGTGGAGGATGAGGGCGAGGGGCGGCCGCGCGAGGGTGAGCCTGGTGGCGAAGGAGCCGGGGCGGACGGCGAGCAGCATCCGCCAGGTCCGACGAAGCATCACCGGCGCACGTCCTCGATCGCATCAGCGCCAGCTCGACTGAATCAGCAGATCGACGAGGAGGAGGCATGGAGGACGCGCCGCCGTTCTCGACCGCATCCGCCAGGTCCGACGAGGCGGCAGAGCCGGCCGGACAGGCGAGCCCGCGCCGCCCAGGAGTCCCCGACCTCCGCCCCGCACCGTCCTGGGATTTTGCCGCTAGTTGGTCGCTGGCGGAGCAATTTCGGCCAGGTTGGTCGCCGGCACCCTCGACGGCGGCCAGGTTGATCGCCGGGCTCTATTCGCAGCCTGCCGCTGGAGGGACTGCGCCGCGGGAGGAAACTTCCGTGGCAGTTGGTTCTGGCGCCACTGATTTTCTTTCGCAGCGCGTGGTACTGGGCGCACAAAATATCCCGATTTCAGTCCAGCGTCGAGCGTGCTGGACAGTTTTTACAGCGCGCTGGCTTATAGAGCGTCTGCTGGAGCGGTGTTTTTGGCCCCGCGCACGCTAAAAAGCAGTTATTTAGGGCGTGCGGACAATTTTTGGGGGTCTGTTGGAGATGCTCTAATGTTAGCTGTGCATTTGTCAAGAGTAAAACTGCATTTGTGGTTGTGGAGTGTCTCGAACACTTGGCAAAGGAGCTGATTCCCGTAATGGCTAAAGAAAAGGCCAATTAGACCGCCGGAAAGGGGCAACCATCTCCTCTGACCGAAGCTATGTCTTTCGGTGCAGATTAAATTGTTGAGTTGCATCTAAAGCACCTCACTGGAGATGATCTGAGTACTACAACTAGTTAAGCTATCATTAGTCAGGTGCAAATGCTTACATGCATCTTGAAAGCGCGGGAAAGTTAACCGCCTTCCCTCCCTATTTAAACCGTGTCCACCCTCCCTGCCCTTCTTCCCCACATTCTCTTCCTCTTCGTTCCATTCAATTCATTCGTTCCCGCCACTGCAACCTCGCTGCAACCTCGGACAGTTGTACTATACATGGCGGCCGCGGCGCGGCGTACGATGTGGGTGAACGGCCCCATCATCGTGGGTGCGGGCCCGGCGGGGCTGTCGGTGGCGGCGTGCCTCCACACCCACGGCGTGCCCTCGGTCGTGCTGGAGTGCGACGACTGCATCGCCTCCCTGTGGCAGCGCCGCACCTACGACCGCCTCCGCCTCCACCTCCCGAAGCGCTTCTGCGAGCTCCCCGGCATGCCCTTCCCGGCGAGCTACCCGGAGTACCCCACCAGGGACCAGTTCGTCTCCTACCTCGAGTCCTACGCCGCCGCCTTCCACGTCCGGCCCCGCTTCCGCCAGTCCGTCGCCTCCGCGCGGTTCGACCACGCCGCCGGCCTCTGGCGCGTCCAAGCCTCTTCGTCTGACACCGACGACGAGCCCACCACCACGGAGTACATCGGGCGGTGGCTGGTGGTGGCCACGGGCGAGAACGCGGAGCGCGTCGTGCCAGAGTTCCCCGGCGCCGGCTCGTTCAAGGGCCCCGTGACCCACGTGTCGGAGTACAAGTCCGGCGAGCCGTACCGGGGCGCGCGCGTGCTCGTCGTCGGCTGCGGAAACTCCGGCATGGAGGTGTGCCTGGACCTGTGCGACCACGGCGCCCGGCCGGCCATGGTGGTCCGCGACGCCGTGCACGTGCTCCCGCGCGAGATGCTCGGCGTGGCCACCTTCTCCGTCGCCGCCTTCCTGCTCCGGTTCCTCCCGCTCCGGCTCGTCGACCGCCTCCTCGTCCTCCTCGCGGGGCTATTCCTCGGGAACGACCTGCCCAGGCTCGGGCTGAGGCGCCCCTCGACGGGTGGGCCGCTGGAGCTCAAGAACAGCAGGGCAGGACGCCCGTGCTGGACATCGGCGCGCTGGAGAAGATCCGTTCCGGGGAGATCGCCGTGGTGCCCGGCGTGAAGAGGTTCATGGCCGGCGGGGCGGAGATGGTGGATGGGAGGTTCGTGGCCGCCGACGCCGTCGTGCTCGCCACCGGGTACCACAGCAACGTCCCACAGTGGCTGCAGGGCAGCAACTTCTTCAGCGGCGAGGGGTACCCGAAGGCGGGGTTCCCGGAAGGGTGGAAAGGCGAGTCGGGGCTATACTCCGTCGGCTTCACGCGCCGCGGCCTCGCCGGAGTCGCCCTCGACGCCGTCAGGGTCGCCGGCGACATCGCCGTGGCGTACAACCAAAACAACACCGCCTGCGGCTCTGTACTTGAGGAGCCGGTACCCTGATCGATCATTGGCATCCTTAACCAACAACAAACAGGTAGCCATGCTGCCACGCCATGGATGGATCTGGGCTTGGGACCGACGCATGCTGCACTGCTTCAGACATCCTGGCAACGGAGGAGTAGGCGTCACCGTCGTCGCAGCAGAGGCCACAGCCACACTGCCGACTGATAGGTACTGATCGATCGACGCCAGCCATATTAACAAGTACGGAGTACACCTAACATAGCGGAGCCCAAATTTTGCAGTGTTCATGGGCACTGCATCTGCCATCTCACCACCTCTACAATGTACAGTTAGCTAACTGGTAGCTGCTGGTACAACAGGAGACGGCCGGCAGGTCGTATGATTGCTGCTGATGCTGATGCTGATGGGAGGAATAAAATCGGTAATCATGAGCAAGACATGACAGTATGAGGATCTAGCTAGCTAGCCTCTTTTGGTGATCTGGTCCTTAATTTTGGCCCACAATCACAGCTTGAGAGGTCATGCATCATCCGTCGATGTGTAGTAACTAGTACCCATGCACACACTGATTGATGATATAGACAGTTCAGTTCTCTTCTCTTCTCCCCATGCAACAAAGATCCAGACAACGGTCCACACAGGCAAGAGTTAACTAATTAACTGTAGTAAGTACAAGTTCGTTGAAAATCTCGATTGTCATTACCGTTACTTTCGGCTTTCAACAACGATCCACAGTTCTGTGCAACAGAGGCGAACCGGCGCCGCTATGCTAACTAACCGGTCTCGATCAAAGTCAACCTCCGGAAAAATCCATAGTGCCACTAAATTGGCGCCATATCGCGCTATTTAAGGGTTTTGGTACTTTTTCGCGCGCTAATGCAACCCTATAGCACTGCTATAGCGAAGCTATAAAGCCCCATTTAAAACTTTGGTCTCGATCCCTTTCATGTTCCAGTCTCTGTCCGTATGATCCGCGCAAGTTCAGCAGTGGTAGCAGTCTGCGCCCATCCTTTGTTTGGTCCTCCATAAGAATTTGAATCCATCAGAATGCGATGGACCGAGGAGCTTATCTGCACCTCGTGGGCAGTGTGCCTATGGTAGATGATACCACCTCAAAATCAGTTCAAGCAAACGACATGTTACAAAATTCAGTTAACACAAGAATGTCAGCAGAAAATTCACAACACCAACACCAAGTTGTGTTTTCACAAACACGGGTTATTCAAGAAACAGGGCATCACCTATTCCAGGCGCAGAAGGAAATCACTATTCCACATATCCAGCAGATGCAGGAGCCCCTCCATGTGCCTGTGAGTCCTACATTGACATTGGCAGGAACTCTACATACGCAACTCCATCATTTGCTGCATATCATCATCATCAATGCCGTTTCTCACCTCACGTCACAATTACTCCATGACAGCAACAAGAGAGGCTGCAAAGAATATCAAAACAAAGGAGAAACCATATACTCCATACATGTATTCTCTCACCCACTACAAACTGGGCTATGCGTTGCAAAGCTACTGGTAGCTGTAAAAGCTTTCTGTTCTTCGAACGCTGATAACACTGGAGCTAATATACTATTACAACTCATTCTGAAGAGCATTCATGAAGCCACTTGTGAAGAACTCTGCTGAGTCAAGGCAAAGGCGGTGGTCGATATGTGAAGAGGCAAATCCATGCTAACATCGCCTTGACTTTGATCTACCCATCCCTGTCCTAGTCATAACAACAAAATTAGTCATCTTTTTCGCGAGGTAGAAGCCAAACATTTCAGTTCTTATTTACAGCATCATGAAAGAATCCAATATTTAGGAAGCTCAACTAAGCGTTCTCAGCATCTCAAAGAAAGCAAAGTAGCACTGAAACCACCATTGCTTTAATGTCGCCAGCTACTTATGCAGTACTCCCAGGTCAGATAGAGCGATTTGACATTCATTAGTCGTTACTAAGATTCTAAATATCGAGCTCCGAATAAGATGCAATTTTCACAAAAGCAGGCAGGACATCATGGAACATATGTAGGCAGATATCCAGCAGCAAAAATCTCCTGCCCGATACAGCATCGAAGATAACAAAATTCAAGAAAGATTGATTGGTAGATAAGCTCAACACTAGGAGCTAGTCGATGTGCTTTCAACCTTCATGTCAGATGACGAATGTCTACAGTATAATTCATGGGAGTTGGCAAATTAGGTGATTAACTCGTACAATTCCACTTTATAGCTGACCAGTGTGTGCTACATAGATGGTAAATCTGGCAAAATGGGATAACCTACACCCAACAACCCATTTCTGAATCCCGACCACCAGAATGGAACTCTACATACATGTGGACCAGGAATTTCATTGGTCAAACAAATTTGTACAATCCATTCAGGAAAAGCAGTTGAAGATATTTGCATAATTTTTGTGTGACTCAACAGTAAACATTAGCTTCACTACTGTGGAAATTGTAACAAAAGCTCCATAGTTAAATCATCTCAGCATTATTTACAGAGAAATAACGGGTGTCGTGGCACACCTTCAATTTCTAATAGTATCAGTTTTTTTGCTACATCTGGCCTGAGTAGAGACATAAAAGCACAGTGGGAACATGAGGGGCCCATGGACAGAGAATGATACGTGCTCCTTTCTGAATTTAGTTCAGTTCAAATTACAGCTGTGCCGAGGTCCTGTAATAGAGTAGCAGACTACCTGGCAACATTTGGCTCTCGCCTTCTTGAGGAAGAGCCGTCTGTTTGATTTGCTAATATTTCTGAGCATGTACTGTACCAACTATCAAGTTTCTAGCCATTTGGCTGGATCAAATTATTCATGAAAGGCTTCTTTAAAATTAAAGTTTGACGGACAACAAGTTACATGCTGAGGAAATATTTAACCAAACAGCCTAAAACTAGAATAATCGTCTATAAAACTATACTAACTGCAAGCAGAATGATAGAAAGCAACATAATATATAATTAAGGCATACTTCAAGTGTTGTGAAAATCGTTTGTTCACTAGGCATTAGAGATCCAAAATAAGCAGGAACCAGAGATGGCATAGCTATAAGTCTGTACAAATAAAAGAACTTTGAAAACAAATGCTAAAATATTGTCAGTTGTCAATTCCTTGCATACGCAAGACAACTTGCAAGTCACACTTGAACTTGATAAGCTCAATACATTCAGAATATAAGCTTACCAGCTCAACAAGTAGATAGGATAGCATATCCAACCAGACAATCAATTACGTATTGCGCTTGCGCACGAGCTCAGCTCTGTCGTGTCCCCCACCAGCGCATGTTTCTACAAGCGTAAGTGTCATGTTAGGCAGAATATTTGATCTACGTAGCAAGGATAAGCATAGGGAGCTCAAGGCTTGATCCTCAAGTCAGCCCCCCTGATTTCGATATAAAATATTTAGTTTGTTTCAAAAGATAGTTAGTGCTAGCCCAAACTGAAACTTATGATACGCTAAAGCTTTTCTAATTCCTAGCTCTATATATGGAGAGGCCTACAATGTAACTAGTATCAACTATCAATAAACCAGCAAAGGGAGATTGTACTCAAAACCCTAAGCCACTACACGCTGAAATTCCAACAAGAAGACAAAAAAACCAGGAGGCACCAACTAGGTATTTAGATAAACTCACAACTGTAATTTGTGAAGAACTCTCTTCAATACAAAAGTAGTAACAGATAAACATAGACACCTACTGTCAAATTTACGGAATGTTCACAAAACGACACATACTCATTAGTATCATAAAAAGGAAAAACATGCACACTCATACTATTAGCTGTTAAGAAATAAATACTTTATATGGAGTTATTCTTAAGCTTGTTCCACATCATATCGGAAAGAAAACACTCATGCTAACAAAACCTTGCAACATAAGTGGTCATGATTTAAATTATCGTTAAACAATTTAGCCTGGAAACAAGAAAGTGAACTCAATATTAATTTTCCATCGTACAAAGGACGTCTCACTGCAGTATAGTCCTACAAGCGATAAATGAATAATCATTCCCAAATGTAAACCAAGTGGTTATTATGGTTTAAGACCATTAGCAATATCAGAAGGGATAAGAATACTGAATGAAAAAATATAACTAGGCCTAATTAAACTTCCAAATGTACCTATTGAGCTAGACATTTTAGTTGGTTCAAGCTGTTTTTTCATGTAGTCAACTTTCAACAGATGTGCATTACATCTTGAGCAAAAATGGGACTGCACCTATTGCACAACACACTACCATTTGCATCGGTCAATGGGAAGGTGAAATGCAGTTTAATTATTCTACAACGAATTTGGCAATCTTGAGAAATTGTTTATTCTCTCGAACACAGGTGAGCATTGTTTTAAAGTATGGATATTCATATAATAAACTGATGATGACAATTTGCTAGTTCAGACTTAAATCACAAAATTTACAGAAACAAAGCTAACCAATCACAGCTCATCGCCTGGCAACAGAACATACAGTAAATTAGACACCACTAATTTTTTTATTTACATGATAATCAGTACATTGAAAGCCACCACATAAACATCAGGAAAAAACACTGCAGAGCATATTATTATACACTGAAGAGGTCATCAAGCAGGAAAAGAAACAAAATGATATGAAACTACTTAAAACTGTTGGCTTAACACAAAGTGATGCACACATAATGTCATCAGCCAATAATCGATGAATATTTTGGTTATTTACCTGCAGTGAAGATACATTCAAACGGATGGTAGCAAGACAAGGTCCCGGTCTTGCAAAGCATCTCGAACTTCAACGAATCAAGATGGATCATGAAGAGGCCGATAAATGTCCACAGTAATACAACATTATTCTCTTCAGCAAACCCTACTATCACTAAGGGTCGCTTCACCAGCCGTAATCTAGGGGAGATTAGCTTGTCCAGTTCAATAGTTCTTCGAAGCCCCCATGAAGTACCACCATCACAATCAGTCTCCCTCTGCCATAACTGGGCGCTGCAGTCCGAAACGAAAGCAAAACCAATCCCACCACCCTCAGCCCGGATAACCGTGAAGCATTGCGATTCTTCCAGTGGCACCCCTATCACAGTTAGGCTCTGCTTCTCCAAATCAAACTCGAGAATTCCAGCACAATTCCCATCAAGCACCCAGTAAAAGGAAGACCCAACCAGCACAGCGTCTTGCCTGTAAACCATGGTGGGAGCCCTGCTCCCATTAGCCTGGTACGGAAGCGGTGTTGAGATGAGATTTCCCCAGAAGCTGGTCTTGGACGAGTAAACGCAGGCTAGCGCTTGTTCATGTCGTTGAAATGATATTTCCCCATCAGCCTGGTATGGAAACGGTGTTGGGACGATATTTACCACTGCCAAGACCACCTGGAAGTGTTGGCCGTCTCCGGCAGGGCGAAGCACCGCCCCATGGATCTCTGCATATGCCATCTCTGCTGCATATGTCGCAACTCCAGGTGGGAGGGCAATGCGGTGCTGGTCGCCCGTGAGAAGGTCCCACACCACGATCTGGAGGCGCTTCTCAAGGAAGATAAGGAAAAGACCATGCCTGCATCCAAGGGACATGTTGCGCTCGCGCTGCAAGCAGAAGCGCCCGGGAGGGATACGATTGGGGGCCTCCAAGGCGGGTAGGAAGGGCATAAATCCAAATCTTTCGAAGAAACCGAGGAGGGGCGGGTTGCGGCGGGAGAAGCGGGGGTCGGAGACGAGGCTGCGCCAGCGCCTGCAGACGGCGGAGGCGCGTGGAAGGGAGGACGGCTGCTGGGGTAGACGGAGGAGGATCTTGGAGAGGAGGTCGTCGTCCTCGAGCGGCGGGGCCGCCGGCGATCCTGGGGTGCTCATCTCGCCCTCCTTAGGGCATCTCCAGTCGTTCGGCCCCCCAGGCCGAAAAAACGGCGTTATTTTGGCCCACCTGGGGGGCAACGGCGCTATTTCACGCGCTGGGGGCGCCGATTCCCAGTCGCCGAACCCAGGCCGCCCCCCAGCCGGCGAGTTTGGGTGAGTTTGGGCCATATTTCGCGCATAAAACAAAGACCAACACAATTAAAATAGTTCGACATACAAATTCACACATAAGAATAGTTCAACATACAAATCCACACACAAATAGTTCAACAATGCAAGCAAATAGAACAAATCAAACTAGGCATTGGCATTGTCGGCATTGCCATTGCCTTTGCGCTCCCACAAGTGCTGCACAAGATCATCCTGCAGTTGTGTATGTGCTGCAGGGTCTCGAATCTCCTGGCGCATAGCGAGGAAGGCTGCCCATGTTGCCGGAACCTGGTGATCTACATCTGCAAGAGGACCCTGTCGGTAGTATGGCTCAGTAGTCTCAGGCACCGGATGATCCCGCTCACTCTCAATGATCATGTTGTGCAAGATCACACAACAGTTCATCACCTCCCACATGTTGGCCTTCAACCAAGTCATGACTGGGTACCGGACAACAGCGAATCGAGACTGCAGCGCACCAAATGCCCGCTCAACATCCTTCCTGCAAGCCTCCTGGCTCTTGGAAAACCAAGCTTTCGCGCTTCCTGGCACAGGGTTGGAGATGCTCTTCACAAATGTTGACCACTTCGGGTAGATGCCATCTGCAAGGTAGTAGCCCTTTGAGTACTGGTGCCCATTGATCTCGTAGTTCACTGGAGGGGCATGACCTTCAACAAGCTTGGCGAAGACATTCGAGCACTGCAACGCATTGATGTCGTTGTGAGTTCCTGGCATACCAAAGAAGGAATGCCAAATCCATAGATTATTGTGTAGCCACGGCCTCAAGAATCACACTGCACTCTCCTTTGTGGCCTTTGTACATCCCCTGCCATTCAAATGGACAATTCTTTCATGCCCAATGCATGCAGTCGATGCTTCCAAGCATCCCAGGAAAGCCTCTTGCTTCGTTGCAAGCTAGGATCCGAGCAATGTCTTCCGCATTGGGTGATCGCAAGTATTTTGGCCCAAACACTGCCACCACTGCCCGGCAGAACTTGTTCAAGCAATCAATGGCAGTGGACTCGGACATGCGCAAATAATCATCCTGCGAATCAGCGGGAGCACCATATGCAAGCAACCTCATGGCCATCGTGCACTTCTGAATTGAGGTAAAGCCAACCGTACCGGTGCAATCCTTCTTCAATTTGAAGTAGGTGTCGAACTCCGGATGGCATGCATGATGTCGAGGAAGAGCTTGCGGTTCATCCGGAAGCGGCGCCGAAACACGGCCTGGGCTTCCTCGTCGAGCAGTTCGGCGAGCAGCTCATCATCGTCGGAGTCCATGGCTGGGCGGGCAAACCGCCGAACACCTAGCAGGCGAGGTGGGCGCGAGCCTTCCCGAGAGCCTTCCTCCCGGCCAGATCACGGCGGAGGGGAGGGCGGCGCTGGCGCCGTGGTTTGGGGCGAGATGGTGGGGTTCCTAGCTGCTTGCGTCCGGCGGAGGGGGGAGGGGTGGTGCCGGCGGCGAGATGGCGGCGACGGGGCGGGATAGAGGAAAGGACGAGGCGGGGGTGGGAAATGCGCTGTCTCCCCGACAGTGCTGGCCCACGCGCGTTTTCCCTTCCGCCGACCCCCCCCCCCAGGCGCAACCCGGCGCGCTGGGTTTGGGCTGGGTGCGCCGGCGCCAAAACGGCACTAAACGGCGCTATTTGGGCTCCTGGGGGGGGGGGGGGGGGGGGGACTGGTAGAGAAACGGCGCTATTTGGCCCAAAACAGCGCTTTTTTGGGCCCTGGGGGGACGGCTGGAGGTGCCCTTAGTCCCTCACCGATGCGGAATGTTTTTTTTTCTTTTTCTGGAAGATGATGCGCGATGTGGAAGAAGATTCATCGTGAAATGAAGTGCAGGCATGTAAAGCCCAAAACTAGCCCACGGTTGGTGCTAAGTAAATGAAAATGGTATTTTTAAAAAAAGTAAATGAAAATGAAAATAGTCCTATTTTCTTTCACAGTAAATAAATGGGAAATAATATATTTACCACACATACACAAAGCCAAGCACTTCAAGGAAAAACTATTTGCTTCGGAATGTTAGCATCAACGCGGGTTTCGACCAGAATCTATTGCAAAGATGCAAACCAGATGCCGCATAAAGAGAGCTTTGCGAGTTTTTTTTTTGAACAACTGATGGCGCCAAAGGCGTCAAATTCATTCAGCTCAAGCACATAGTACAGCGTGCAGTAAGAAGTCCTGGAAATGTACAGATTGTAATACAGAAATCACAGGACAAGAAGTCGCTGTATGAGCTGAAGAACAACAACTATGGATGCGAGGTTGTTCTAGTGTTTCTAAAAAAATGCTTCCTTGGCAAAATGTATTTATTTTGGTACTTGGGAAAAAAATCTAGTCAACATTGTTTTGTACATTTCCTTATTTGTTTTACCATCTTTTGTAAATAATAACTCTCTTGCGGTGTTACCCGTCCTGTCAGTGAAGCGCGCACACACACAAACGAAAGGAAAAAGAGTTCGTTGGGGGCAGCAGCACAGATAATTGGGATGCTACTCGGTTTCATCATCGACAGGTCCGTCATGCCGTTGTAGCATGAAGTCTTTTGTGTTTCTAGCTGAGACAGATATTCATTGTTGACACTGGTAAAGGACGCAAACTCTGCCGATTATCATTCACCTCTCTTCTTTGAGAACGTAAAATAAACCTTTGGCAACAAAGTGACATATAGGCGTAACAATTGTACAACGGAAACAATACAGTTTGAGATGTTTCCATGCTACATGACGGGAACATTTTCAACGGGGTCATATTTTAGAGAACCAATGAGAGGTGATGTTTACATAGATAGTGAGACGAATGTGGAGACTTCATCAGTACTGAAACTCCATGCATGCTTTCTCTAGGTGTAGGTGTTGTGTGAGTGCGTACGAAGGATCAAAGATGTCGACTAGAGGGGTAGACAACTACAAATTTTAATCAAGCTAGTAGATTTCAGAGGGGTAGGCGACTACAAAGATGCTCCTGGCTGATGTTTCGTTTGTTTTTCAGTTCGTTTTGCTATCCACGGGGACGTTCAACGCGTGCCTTAAATAATATTAATTTTCTTTATTCCAAATTTTAATATTAGAAAGTTCAATTCCAAATAGGAATTCAAACCATAATTACTACTTTGAAATTAAAAAACACCTATAATAATTTTCAAATATGTTATGATAAGCCATCCTTGTTGTGTGGTGAGGTTGTCACGTAATTTCTAAATAGGAATAGGATAAAACCTTTTTTTTGTGAAACACAGTACAGAAACAGACGTTCACATACACGCGAATACAGTCACTGCTATGAACGCACACACGTACATCCTACCCAACGAGTACCTCCGAAAGATTGAGCCGGCGGGGCAGTTTTGAAATTGACGAAGTCACCAAAGGCGACTCGCTATTGACAGAAACATTGCCTCCCACTAAATAAATATTCTGGTTTAACGAGAAACACGTGTGTGAAACCTCATGTTTGAACTCCGTTGGGTTGGGTACAACCACCATCCAATCACAATTTTTTTTATAGGATAACACTTAACAGGAAAAAAAAATGTCGGGTAAACCTTAGAAAAAAGTTTATTTTAGCCTTATAAATATTTTTGGTTGAAAATTTAGTCTTTAAACGACTTAGTAGACGCGTATACTTTTTTTTTAGTGGGAAGCCACACGGCGCACTTTACTGAGAATTGAGAATCCAACGTAGTTAGATCATGAATTACAAATGGCATAATAAACCCAGGTTTGTAGACGCTTACAATTGAACGTTTGTTGTCGTGAATAGTCGCGTGTGTATATGTGCTAATACAAAAGAACTGTGATCGTAGAGCTTGCCTTGCCTTTTTTTTTTTTGAGTGGAGTAGAGCTTGCCTTGCAAAAGTACAAAAAAAAGTACGGAGTAACAAATCGTGGGCTTCTATATGTCTATGAAGCCATGGCCCATGGGCTCTCGAACCGTCAAAACAAAGCGAAGTCTTCTTCATTCACTGTCACACTTCACTCCCCACACGAGCAAGCTCTAGGGCTAGATGAGCAGCCGCCGCCGCCGCGCCCGCTCGCCGGCGGTGACGCCGCTGGACGACGACGACCTCCTCTGCGAGATCCTCCTCCGCCTTCGCCGGAGCCCTCCTCCCTCCCCCGCGCCTCCGCCGTCTGCAAGCGCTGGCTCCGCCTCGTATCCGACCCCGGTTTCTTCCGCCGGTTCCGCCTCCGCCACCGCCGCAACCCACCCCTCCTCGGTTTCTTCGATAAGTATGCTCTTTCTTACTTCCGACCTACCCTGGAGGCCCCCAATCGTATCCCTTCGGAGCGCTTCTCCTTGCAGCTTGACGACGACTTCGACCGCCCATGTCCCTTGGATGTCGCCATGGTCTCTTCCTCATCTCGAGTCCCAGCCACATCCTGGTGTGGGACCCCATCATCGGCGACAAACATCGCATTGCCATTCCCGTGGCATTCCATGAAAAGAAAACCATAGGCCTGGTCAATGGGGCGGTGCTTCGCCCTGCCGGAGAGGAACAACACTTCCAGGTGGTCATGGCAGGGGTGGTCGGCGACCACATACAACATGTACGCGCGCTCGCCTGCGTTTACTCATCAAAGACTGGCCTTTGGGGAGATCTCATCTCAACGCCGATTCCATACGAGCCTAATGGGGGCCAGGGGCCTGATGGGATCCGTATACCCAGCATGGTATTTACAGATGAAGCTGTGATGGCTGGAGATTCCCTTTACTGGAAGCTCGCTGGGAATTTTCGTGGAATTCTAGAATTTGATTTAGGGAAGCAGAGCCTAGCTGTGATACGTGTGCCAGTGGATATGCGCAACTTCAGAATGATGCGGTCCGAGAGTGGTGGGTTGGGTTGCCTGGTAATGTCAGACCACGACGCCCAGTTGTGGAAGATGAAGACGATTGTGAAGGTGTTGCTTCATGGGGTCTTGCAAGAACTATTGAACTGGACAAGCTACTTTCGCTGAAATCAGAGGAGAAAGGGGCCATATTCGTACTAGGGATTGCTGAGGAGAATAATGTGGTGTTTGTGTGGACAATTGCCGGCTTGTTCATGATCCATCTTGAGTCGTTGAAGTTCAAGAACCTTTTCAAAACCAGACATGTTTCTTCCTATCATCCATTCGAAAGTGTCTACGCTGCAGGTAACATGCTTTACATTGTTGATACAACATAACCAAGTTATTGTTTGATAATTGGCTCATGAAATTGTGTTCACATCATTTCGTGTTAATCCAACAATTTTGAGTAGTGTTGTATCATTTGTCTCTTTTCCTGCGTCATGACCTCCTCACTCTTAAGCGTATAGTGATGATGTTCTGCAGTGTTCTGTTATGATGCCTGTGTGGTGGCCTTTAATGTAATGATTAATTGATTATGATCTAAAAAACTGTTTGTAGTATCTAATATACTTTATGTTCTATAACTAGGCGTTTTCTGTTATATGAATATCCATACAAGAAAAACAGTTATTACCCGTGTTCTCGAGAAAATAATCAGTGACTAGCAAGATTGGCAAAATTTTGTAGGCTGGACTAAATATCATCATTGTATACCCATTGACAGATGCGATAATTATCTAAATGTAGTGTTTGTGCACAGCTACAATCTCATCGTTTTTTACTGACGAGCTGCACAACAATTGGAAGTTGAATGCATGAAGAACTAGCTTGAACAAACTAAAATATCTAGCTCCATTGGTGCATTTGCAAGCTTAATTAGGCCTAGTTCTGTTTCTTCATTCAGCATGGTTGTCTTTGCTGATAATGCGAATAGTCTTAGATCCATAATAACCACTTGGTGCTAAGTTTATGAATAATTGTTCATTTACCACCTGCAGGAGTATCCTGCTTGTGAAAAGTAATACCCGGAGTTCAGTTTCTTCATTTTAGGCTATTTGTTTTTAAAGATTTAAATCATGATTACATATGTCGCCAAGTTTTATTAGTAATATGTATTTTAATCCCAATATGGTGTGCACTGAGCTCAGAATAAGTCCAGATAACAGCTCTGTTCTAACCAGCTAATACTATGAGCGTGCATGTCTTTCATTTTTATGATACTAATGATCATGTGTTGTTCTGGAAATATTCAGTAAATTTGACAGCAGGTGTGTTTTGTTTATCAATTAATATTGCTGTATTTGTGTGAAACTGAGCTGTTTTTTCACAAATTATAGCTGTGAACTCATTTAAAATATCTAGTTGATGCCTGCTGGTTTGTATTTGTTTTTCTGTTGGAATGTTATTGTATGCTTAGGTTTGGACCTAATCTTGCCTTTTCTGGTTTGTTGATGGCTGTACTAGTTACATCATAGACCTCTCCATTTATAGGAAATATGAGCACTAACCAACTTTGGAAACAACCTTGAGTTCCTTATTCTTGCTGCGGCGGCCATATACTCTGCCCACATGACACATTGTTTGGTTCACTTGTACTTGTAGAAATATGCACTGGTGGTGGCCATGATGGGGCTGAGAAGTTGGTCAATACTTAAGATGATTGTCCGGTTAGATGTGCTTTTTGATCTACCAGTTGACCAGGTATGCTTATCTTCTGCATGCATATTGGGGTATCTGAACTGCTCTTAGAAAATGTATTGCTTTCCTTTTACTACCATTTCTCAAGTACCAAAATGTATTGCTTTCCTTGGAAATGTACTGCTCTTTTTCTCAGTCGATGCCCACCTGGTCACCTCCCATAATGCTTTTTCATATCAGGCAGCTTTTTTTGGGTCTTTTCTCAAGGACTTGTTTCCTCATCCCTTCCTGAGCAACTCTCCATTTAATTCCTTATGCTTTGAGTGAACCCTCTCCCCCCCCCCCCCCCCCCCCCCCCCCCCCCCCCCCCCGTTCTGTTCTATTCTATGTACTGATGTTCTACTCCATCTCTACAAGATTTGCTCTTTTGTGTGCGCACTCCCTTCCATCCAGATTGCTTGATTTTTGTTCACTTCCTCCTTGTCACTTCCCAAGTTCCTTCTGGTGTTGTGCGTTATTCTCTCCCTCTAATGATTGACAAATTAGGACCCTTTGCCCTTCCCCATGTGTGCATATGTTGTGCCTGCTCAGAGATAATAGTGTTGTCATATTAGGTAGTTCATCATTTACTCTGCTTCCGGAAATATGTCTGTTTTATTCGTTGGTACATATAATTTGACCATTGTAAAGTGGTTATGAGTCTATCAAGTCTAGTATTATTTGCAACCTGTCCTGCATACGCAAGTAATTGACAACTAATATTATGTGACCATTATTTTCAAACTTATTTTATTTATACGAACTTATAGCTAAGCTATTTCACGTTTCTTCTTAATTTGGATCACTATGATACCTAGTGGAACTAACGAGTTTCACAATACTTGAAGAGTATGGCTTCATTAAATAGTATGTTGCCGTTTATCGTTCAAATTTATGGATGATTATTCTAGTTGTAGGCTGTTCGGTTAAATATTTGCTCAACATGACACTTGTCCGCCAAGCATTTTTTCAAAGAAGCGTATCATTAATAACTTGCTCCAGCCAGATTGCTGGAGACTTGAGTACATGCTCAGGAAAATCATCAAACCAAACAGAAGGCTCTTCCTCAAGAAGGCTAGAGCCAAACATAGCTAGGTAGTCTGCTACTCTTTTACAGGATCTCGGCACAACTGTAATTTCCACAATAGTGAAGCTAATAATTCCTGTTTGAGAAATAATCATCAACTGCTTTTCCTGAATGAATAGTACTACTAATTTGTTTGACTAACGATATTCCTTGCTCCACAGGTATCTGGAGTTCCGTTCTGGTCGCCGAGATGCAGAAATGAGTTGTTGGGTGTAGATTATTCCATTTTGTATGCTCAATGCGGAGATTTGCCCTCTATGTAGTATGCACTGGTCAGCTGTGAACTGGATTTGTAGGAATTTATTGCCTAGTTAATTAACTACCATGTACTCCCTCCGTTCAGATTTAATCTACATTTTAGAAAATTTCAGACAAATTAGGCTAGCATTTATTAGTACTACTTTTACACACCCCACAATGCAACACAATTATGGTCCCATGATATATGATATATAAACAATCCATTGGTTAAACCAAGTTTAGTTAATGTAATCCATGCATGGGGAATATCAAACCGGTGCATGCATGGTGTTTGAACCTTCTCCCTCTTAATTGATGGAGTGGAACCCACCAGAATGTAGATTAATTCCGAACAAATTTTGGGGCTAGAATGTAGATTAAATCCGAACGGAGGGAGTATTATCTAATTTCGGCAGACATTGGTCATGTGGCATGAAGGTTGAAGGCACACTGACTTGTTCCAGTTAATTAGTGTTTGCCTTGTGGTGAGATTACTTGTGCGCTTGTGCATTTCATTATTTTTCATGTTGTAGGATATCTTACTCATATATGTTCCATGAGTTAGGAGGACCCTCCTTTCTGGTGATATTGTCTACTGCATGAATAGCTTATAGCTGGCGATTCAAGCATGGCTGGTTTCAGTGCTATCTTGCATTATTTGAGATGCTACCAAGGCTTGAATGAGTTGTCTAAATTCTGGATTGTTTCATGGCTTTGTAAGAGCCATAATGTATCACTGCTTCCTTGCAAAATAGATGAGAGACCTTTTAACACATCCATGACCGCTTATCCATCGAGATTTGACGAGCTCTTCACATGTGGCGTGTGGTGTCGCAAGACACATTTTATAACTGATGTACAGGCTTAACATACTATTTTTTATAAAAGAGATGGCTCTTCAGAAATGAGTTAAAATATTATTAGCTCTAGTTTTATCGAAAATTATTTTAAAAAAACAGCTTCTATGGAGCGTGTCCACAAGCTGCCACACCAGTTGCCTGTCCGCATTGGCAGCGCAGGCACAAAATATAGTGGTGGCTGGGAGAGAATACAGAGTACAGTGGAATTTAGCGTAATCCATATAACTAGTAGCTGGGTTGCTCTCTGGGTGCTGAACAATGAAGCTAGCACGAAACCTTATTAGTAGGAATTGAAAAAATCAACATAAAACAACATTGGGTCGAAGCATGCGTAAGGTTTTCTCACTGTAGAAGAATCAGCAAATATGCTGCGTAGAAAGATCAATCACGATTAATGACCATGTAGCAATATGCATGAGCAGATTTTGTGCTTCCGGCCACCAGTGATCCCGGTGGTTTAAACAAATCGATTTTTCTAAAAAAAATAAAAACAATTTCAGATCTAGCCAATGATGTATTTCACAAACGTTTAAAATGTCAACATGAAATACTTTGTATTTGGGCTACACAAAAATGACAAAAGTGTAAATCTGAATATTTTCAAATTTCAATTTATCAGAATTTTATTTTTGTGTAGCGCAGAATACAAAGCATTTGAAATTTATATTTTACACGTTTGTGGGATACATCGTTGGCTACACCTGGATTTTTTTCAAAATCATTGGAGACTTATAAATATATATTTTTCATTTTTTTTAAGCACCGGGATCGCTGGTGATCGAATTATAGTTGTCATGCAATTCAGTGGATGTGTGACACCAGGAATTATCACGAACTGAGCTTTAATAGAAAAGATAGTAGTAAATAATATACATGGTAGAGATACATGGGCGAACAATAATGATTATAAAATAAAGTTTAAAAGAAACGAGCAAATATTCGAAACCTTCAAACTCTTTTCTTATTTCATAACAGAATCTTCTACTTTTCTGAATGCAGCCACTAAAAAGCAGACAATGATACCAAAACTCCCACCTATAAATACCAACGAGAGTTATCCCATAATTTCAATTCTGAGCCGTAACGACAAGGCTACGTGCAGACACACAACCACTAAAGTAATCAACCAACATCGGCAGCCTCGTCGACGTCGCTGGGAGCCGAGATTGAGCGAGATTAAGAATCACATTGTCGAGTACGTGGCAGTTGGGAAAGATATTGCAAGGACAATCCTCATTGCTGCAACCATGAGAAAATAATACTAACCAATCTGGCGAAGAAAGATCCGAACAACTATACCTAGACAAACTTAAATCGCAATACTACATGTATCAAAAAAATAGAAAAGGTGAGAAGATTGACATATTATCGAAGGTTTTCTGCGGGATGAAACCTACTATTTTTAATTGGGCGACGACGTGGTGCACTGTTCCTGTTTGGAGGTGTCAATTTTAGAGAACCTCTTCTGTTGTGCTGAATGTTGTATTGGTACCGGTTGCTGATAGTGATTGGTCACTGTGGTGGATGCTATTTTTCTTCTTTTGTTTCCTTTTGGTCGTGTGCATTCTCGATCTTTCGACTAACTCTTACATTATGTTGATGCGGAGAATGGATCTAATTGGTATTTTCGATATTCATATATGGATAACGGTATTGTACACCCAGGAGTACGCACTCCCACGGTAAATACGCCTCACAATCAAACCAAATATACAATCTACCATTTTTTATATACTTCAATAATCATTAATATATACCACGAAGTGAGTTCTACAAAAAAATCAGAGTCTATACATTTTATACTCAAAAAAATCAGAGTATTATTTTAATATATATATATTTCGTTCTCGTACGCAAAATATATTTGATATAAATTAAGGGTTCCGATGCTCTATTTTAATACTGCTTGACAAAGAGTTAGTATAATACGAGTATATTAAAACTCTCAGAGTATATAAAAGGAGTTCTTGATATATTCGCTTTGTAGATTTTTTTATCGAGGGCCTTTCATCGATCGAGGTCTTCTCCTACACGAAACACACGAGTGTTCGTTTGGCCCGCTTTCACTTCACTCCACACTGTTCCCATATTATCATGGGCCTTGCTGATCCAGCTTCAGTATTCGTTTGGGCCGCTTTCACTTCACTCCCAACTGTGGCTGCTTTCTCACACTCACCACACGAGCGAGCTCTAGGGCGAGATGAGCACCAGCCGCCGCCGCCACGCCCGGTCGCCGGCGGTGACGCCGCTGGACGACGACGACCTCCTCTGCGAGATTCTCCTCCGCCTCCCGCCGCAGCCCTCCTCCCTGCCCCGCGCATCCGCCGTCTGCAGGCGCTGGCGGCGCCTCGTATCCGACCCCGGCTTCTTCCGCCGGTTCCGCCTCCGCCACCGCCGCAAGCCTCACCTCCTCGGTTTCTTCGTTAAGTCCCCCAATCTGGAGTCCCTACTCTGGAGTCCTTACTTCGTACCTACTCTGGAGTCCCCCAATCGTATCCCTCCGGAGCGCTTCTACTTGCAGCGCGACGACGACTTCGAACCCTCCAGGTCCCTTGGATGTCGCCATGGTCTCTTCCTCATCTTCCTTTCCAAGCCCCGCCAGCTCCTGGTGTGGGACCCCATCACCGGCGACAAGCACCACATTGCCATTCCCGCCGCGTTCCATGTAGAGAAAACCATAGGCCTGGTCAATGGGGCGGTGCTTCGCCCTGCCGAAGAGGACCAACACTTCCAGGTGGTCTTGGCAGCGGCAGTCGGCGACGACATACAGCATGTACGCGCACTCGCCTGCGTTTACTCATCAAAGACAGGCCTTTGGGGAAATCTCATCTCAACGCCGCTTCCGTACGAGCCTAATGGGGGCCAGGGGCCTGACAGGATCGGTATACCCACCATGGTATTTACAGATGAAGCTGTGATGGCTGGAGATTCCCTTTACTGGAAGCTTGCTGGGAATTTCTTTGGAATTCTAGAATTTGACTTGGTGAAGCAGAGCCTAGCTGTGATACGTGCGCCAGTGGATGGGAGCAATTGCTTGAAGATGATGAGGGCTGAGAGTGGTGGGTTAGGTTGCCTCGTAATGTCAGGCTACGATGCCCAATTATGGAAGATGAAGACCGATTGTGACGGTGTTGCTTCATGGGGGCTTGCAAGAACTATTGAGCTGGACAAGTTACTTTCGCTGAAATCAGAGGAGACAGGCACCCTAATCGTACTAGGGATTGCTGAGGAGAATAATGTGGTGTTTCTGTGGACAATGGTCGGCCTCTTCATGATCCATCTCGAGTCATTGAAGTTCAAGAACCTTTTCAAAACCAACATAATTTCTTCCTATCATCCATTCGAAAGTGTCTACACTGCAGGTAATAGCATGCCTTACATTGCTGATACAGCATAACCAAGTTATTTTTCGATAATTGGATGTTCTGCATTGTTCTGTTTTGACGCAGTGTGGTGAATTTTACTGTATTTATTATTATCTAGATAAAATCGGTTAGTGGTATCTAATTCACTTTATGTTCTATAAGTAGATGGTTTCTGTTACATGAGTATCCATACAGGAAAACAATCATTTCCTGTGTTCTAGAAAATAATCAATGATAGCAAGGTTGCCAAAAGTTATAGACTAATTGGACTCTTCTTGACAGATGTAATATTTATCTGATAGTGTTAGTGCATAGCTGGAGTGCCATTTTTTTTACTTATGAGATGCATAACAGTTGGAAGTTGACTGCATGAAAAACTAGCTTGAAACAAGTAAAATATCTAGCTCAATTGACACATTAGGAAGCTTAATTAGGCCTAGTTATAATTCTTTTATTCATTACTGTTATTGCTAATAGTCTTAGATCAGTAATAACCGCTTGGTTTTAGATTTATGATTAATTGTTCAATTACCACTGTAGGATTATCCTGATTGTGACAAGTCCATTTATACCAACAAAAATGAATAACTGGACTTCAGTTTCTTCTTTCCAGGCTTATTTTGCTTAAAGAGTTAAGTCATAATCACTTGTGTTGCCAGATTTTCTTAGTATTGCGGGTTTTTTCTTTTCAATATGGAGCTTAGAATAGCTCCATATAACATCTCCATTGTGACCAGCTAATAGTATGAGCGTGCACGCCTTTCATTTTTATGACACTAATGAGCATATGTTATTCTGGAAATATTCAACAAATTTGGCGGCAGGTGTGGTTTGTTTATCTATTACTATTGCTGTGTCAAAACTGAGCTTCACAAATTACAGCTGCAAGTTTATTTGAAATACCTTGTTGATGTCGGCTGGTTTGTATTTGTTTTGTCGGAATGTTATTGTATTGTGCACTTAGGGTTTGGAGCCTAATCTCCCTTTTCTGGTTTGTTGATGGCTGGTACTAGTTACATCTTAGGCCTCTCCCTTATAGTGAGTTAGGGGACAGAAAAGCTTAGCCTTGAGTTCCTTTTCCTTGCTGCAGCAGCCATATACTCTGCCCACATGACACATTGTTTGTTTCACTTATGCTTGTAGAAATAATATGTGCTGGTGGTGGAGACGATGGGGCCGAGATTTTGCTCAATGCATAAGATGATTGTCCGGTTGGATATGCTATTTGATCTACTGGTTGAGCAGGTATGCTTATCTTCTGCATGCCTATTGAGGTATCTGAACTGCTCTTAGAAAACACATTGCTTTCCTTTTACTACCAATTCTTAAGTATCAAATTGCAAGAGAGGATTGTAAGATTTTCTCTACACCCCTGTGGTCAGTCGATGCCCACCTGGCCACCTCCCATAATGGTGCTTTTTCTTGGCAGGTGGCATCTTGGATCTTTTCTCGAGGGACTTGCTTCCTCACCCCTTGTTAAATAGTAGCAAATAAATTAGTAGCCTTTACTCTGCTTTGTTTTACTCTTATTCATGACCATTTGTTTTCAAACTTCTATTTATGCATATAGCTATGCCATTTCACATTCTAAAGTACTTGAAGAGTATCCCTTCATTAATTAGTACAGTGCTGTTTATCGTTCCGCTTACAGTTGTTGTAGTATTATGGATGATTGCTCAAGTTTATCCTGTTTGGTTAAACATTTCCTTAGCATGCCACTTGTTGTCCACCAAACATATTTTTTCAAAGAATAGAAGCCTATTTAATAACTTGCTCCAGCCAAATTGCTGGAGATCCGATACAGTACATGCTTAGGAACCAAACAGAAGGCTCTTCCTTAAGAAGGCAAGAGCCACCATAGCTAGGTAATCTGCCACTCTATTATAGGACCTTGGCACAGCAGCAGTTTAAACTGAACTAAATTCAGGAAGGAGCATGTTGCGTATGTCATAATGTAACTTTATTCATCGCTACTAACATTTTTTTAATACTTACGAGCATATATTATCGTTTCACTTGGAGTTACTGTAGTTTCACTGGGATTATTCTGATTTAGGATGTTTGGTTAAATATTTTCTCAAAGTGTCGCTCTTTGTACGTCAATAATGCATATATTTATGTAAGCATGTATTAAGCACTAATATAATTTGGTTGGTCCAAAGTCAAAACTATATAAATCTATGATCTGTGTGTAGTGTAATTTTCTAAATTTTGAGGACCACGGATGTTTCGTACTTCATATCGAACACAGGATGAAATGGCACGACTAGATTCACCATAATAGCTGCTTTTCCTTTTTATCACTAATGCCATTTTGTATTATGTTTAGTAGCATATCATCATTAAAAGTAGTGGTGAGAGTATTGACTGATGGTGTTTACGTTGAAGATTACAGCCATTTTATAAGGCGTGCAATCTATATGATGATGCATGAACTCTTGCTTGAGGCGCTTGAGGCATGTACTCCATAAGTTTTATTTATTAGTGACTAGCTAGCTCTTACATTTGAAAAGGTATGCCTATGAGCTATGAGCTAGAAATCAGGTGTTTGTGATATCTTACTCCATGAGCTCCTCTTAAGCCCACTGATCTTTTAGCCTCTACTCAGACCTGATGTAACCAAAAAACTGCTAATAGTAAAACTTGAAGGTGTGCCACAACACTACAAATTACATATTGGCTATAATTGTTTCTGTTCCAGATGTTAGTTTGTCTAATAATGTTTGACTTTCTGAGATGGTTCAACATTTGAACGTTTGACACATTTCTTTCCTGAATGAATACTACAAACTTGTTGACTGATGATGTTGCCTGTTCCGCAGGTATCTAGGGTTCCGGTGTCTGAAATGCAGAATGGCTTGTTGGGTGTAGCTTCTTCCACTTTGTATGTTTGAGGCAGAGATTGGCCCTCTATGTAGCATGTGCTGATCAGCTATGACGTGGATTTGTAGGAACTAATCGCTTAATTTGCTAACTATTTATATCATATAATTTCTGTAGACATTCGTCAAATGGCATGAAGATTGATTACCATGTGATTCATTTAATCTGCTTTTTTTTTGAAGCGTGAAGAATTTTTTGTTCTTTGCTTTATATTTCAAGCAAGCATGGAGTGGGGATTTGACCTGCCAGCCGATCTTGCTTGCATTTTGGTGTATTGAGTGTGTGTTTGGTTATATTCTGTATTGTATCAGGTGGGAGGTTTTCCTGTATGTTCCATGATGTCCTGCGCGCTTTTGTTAACTTTAGGTCTTATCTGGAGCTAGATTTTTGGAACCTGTATCAGGTGGGAGGTTTTCCTGTATGTTCCCTGAATAAAGAATGTTGAGTAGCATCAGACTCACCTGGGAGTTGGGGAGAAGCTCCTGTCCGGTGATATTTACTAGTGCATGAATAGCTGGCGATTCAAGCTGATTTCAGTGATATTTTGCATTCTGAGTTGCCTAAATAGATGATTTTTTCAAGACTTTGTGAGAACCAAAAATTCTCACTTTTTCCTTCCAACATAGATGTGGAATGTTGTTATTGTGATCTTACCATATCCATTTTGGGGTGGTGATGAGTCAAGACACTCTAATCCATCATCTAAAAGGTGGCTCTCAGGTTTAGTTTTGTAAAAAGAAATAGCTCTTCAGAAATAGAGTTTTACAAAAGTTATTTTCAAAAGGAGAGCTTCGATACCACACAATCTGTGACACCAGTTGTCTGTCTCTGCATTTATATTGTGGTGGCCGGGAGAAGAAACAGAGCACAGTGTAATCTTTGTTACGAGTAGAATCGAGAGCAAACGAGGGAGACAACAAATGGATTGAACTGTGTGTTTCATTGATAGAATATTGGGTATATATACCCTGGTACAAAGGCGGTTACAAGGAAGCGGTTGCCAAAAGTGGAACCGACATAAGCAGGGATTTAACCCATTAATTAAACTAATTAATTAATTCCTAACACTCCCCCTAATCAATGCTTGTCTTTAGAGCGTTCTTCGCGAGGATGTCCTTGTAAAACAATGTCCTTTGTAGATTCTATCATCTTGAAATAGTCTCCTCCAAAAACCTTGTGGGAAAAATATGAGGAGAGTAGTGTGTATGATATGTTGCTAAAACTCCTTTAAACCTTGTAGGATAATAAGGAGAAAATGATGCAACATATATTGATTATTGTCTCTTTGGTAACTCATATGAGAAAACCTTGATAGAAGGATAAACACATATGTGAGTTTGGAGGACAATAAATATGTCATGTATACTTCCTTTAAAAACCCCGATGGGGAAAACAGAAAGTATGACATATGATGTTTGAAGTTCTCCCCCAAAAACCCTTTGGGAAAAATGTGAGGAGAATTGTATTTGATATGTTGTTAAAACTCCTTTAAAACCCAGTGGAAAAATAAGAAGAAATGATACAACATATAATGATAATTGTCTCTTTGATAACTTATATGAGAAAACCTTGAAAGGATAAAACTCATTGGTAAGTTTAGAGGACAACTGATATGTCTTGTATACATCCATTAAAAACCCCGGTGGGGAAAATAGGAGGTATGACATATATTTTTGTGTTGATATTACCTCATTAAAAACCTTGATGAGAACCTTGAGAGTAAACTCATAAAGGGAAAAAGAGTGTAATATAATGTTTGAGTAGGTTATAATTCAGGAAGAGACTCCCCCTGATCCTTGCAATATAGGGGCAATATGCTTAGTGATATTGCTTTTGTATAACCTGTTTGCATTTGAGCAACACAAGCATTATTATCTTGTAGATAATAGTTGGTGTTTCAATAGAACCAATACAACATGAATGTTGATGTGGTTTATCATTCCATAAAGCCCCACATATTGATGTGAAACCTTGTATTTCAGAATGATAAGTGGGTGTAGCCATAGAGTCTGTTTGGAAGACATCAATGGAATGGCAAGCCCACCATGTAGGTACATGAAGCCCGTCTGTGATCTAGTATTATGGGGATCGTAAAAGTAGCTAGTATCAGCGGATCCGATGATATTGGAGTTCAGATTTCTCTGAAATAACAAATAGGTCAAGATATTTGATGCCTTGGAGATATCAGAAAGATACTCTTGTTCCTGTCACTAGTGTTAGGTCCAATGGCACTGAGATTTGGAACAATATGTCCCAACATCTCTTATCCATCCTCCATGGTATGCATCTATGTTTCTCTACGTCTAGAGATTGAATAACCATAGAGTTTAGATGGATATGACTTGTCCATGATTTGAATTTCTCCAATAATATCTGGATATAGGCAAAATGATGTACCATATTTCTTGAGTGAAGGTGCTCGAATTGTAGCTAAAGCAAAGTTTGATATTTTGCTTATATCCTTCGTCTAAGATTCCGTCTCTAGATGATTACATGCTTCATCAATATCTTGTGTTGTGAGATGTTATAATCAACATACACTGATTTTATGAATACCCTTTGAGGATTTCTTGATGAAACGTGTGAGCAATCATCGTTGTTAGAGTAATCCTTTTGTATAAGGAACTCACTAAGTCGGTTGTACCAAATTTGTTCCGACTATTGTAAGTCATGTAGTGACTTTTTGAGTTTACACTATGCATGTTGCGATTTGTATTTGGATTCAAAATTGGGATTCCCATGGGAACTATATGTTTGAATCAAGTGACAATGAATATATGGTCACTACATCTATCAACTGCATAAATAGATGATTTGTACTGCCATTGAGACAAGTTATCGGAAATTGATTCCACTAGTATCCAGAGAATGGATTTTGGGTATCTGCGTGAACCCTTATGCTACATGCCTTGCTATTGACTCACCACCTTGTTGTTCTCATTCCGTTTTTGGACGAAAACTGGTGTAGGTATTCCTTTTGTGTATACCTTCCTTTATTGAGCAAGGCTATTTCTCCTTGGATTGCATCCTTTGATTGAGTCCAGTCCAAGCGAGTGTTTTGAACTCTGCCATGGCCATGGTCTTTGGATCTGGATCATTGTAAAGGTTGTTTGCAATCATTGTTGAGAAATGTATGTCGACAGTTGTAGGCTTTCATTTATGAAATTCTCCAGAATGTATAAAGTTTGGTGAAAATCTCGTTTACCCTTGGTGACTCTTCGTGATTTCCCAATACGGTCGAGTCTAGGTATTCCGATATCCCAGTCATTGTGTGCACTATTGAGCTGGGTTGTGGTGGTTTTCCATCCACTGGGTGTATACTACCCATTTTGTGTCTATCAACGTGAAGTTGACTCGCATTTACTGATCTGAGGATTCTTCCTCAGTTTCCTTTGTTACTTGCAGGAAGTTGAATCCTGCTATGTGGCCGTACTTCTCCCCCTCTTGTTTTGAACAAGGAGTTGAGTGGTTTTTGTTGGTACCTCCACTCTTTCGGGCACACTTGTTGCAGGATTATAGGATTTTGTGATATATTTGTAGCAAGTAAATAGATTTGGCAGGTTATTTGCAATCTGTTGCAAATTAGTGATTTTCTGAACGTGAAGTTCAATGTTTTGAGTACGTGAATTTGAGGCAGAAATGTGTTGAACATTCCAGTTGATTTCCTGGCATTGTTTTTGGTACTTAAATCTCCCCTAATGCCTGGAAATTGTCCTCACTAAGCATACTAGCCTTGAATAACTCCCCCTGACAGGGCATGAGGTATTTATAGTTGACGGAAATACAGTTATTCCTCACATAGATCCCAATTTTCCATGAGGGGCCATTGATGTATGTCGCGGTGGTGATATCGGTATGTACCGAATTATCGCAGATGGGAAATACTTTTGATTTGTACGTACTAATTTTAGAAGGGGTACTACGATATGTAGTATTTTGCAGTTGAATTAAGTCAGCAGCGTGTAAATTTGCATGACTCCAACGCAAGGTTGGTATTTGCAATTCATTAGTAAGAGATACGCTATGAGCTTAATTCTCTCTTTATTAGAGATTCAACCAAGCCATTTTGAGTGTGGATATACGGGACCGAGTGCTGATCTTCAATCCCTAGTGCCATGAAATAATCATTGAAGGCACGTGTGGAGAATTCAACAGCGTTGCCCTTTCAGATAATGAGCTTGTAGTTTAATAGCTTGTCTCATTATTTGTCGAATTCATGGTTTTTGTGTGGATGATAGGCACACGTGGGACCATCGTGAAGATGTGTCATTTATAACCATGAAACTCTTAAAGGTCCACACAATGGTTCGATGTGTCCACAAACTCCGAAGATTGTGGGAATTTAGCATCATTTAAATCCTAACTAATGGAATTGCTGATAATTTTTCGCATCATCCCTATGCTGGAATGACCAAGGCGATCATGCCAAGTTTGGAATGCATTGGCATTCTGAAAAATTACCATGTTCGCAACATTGGTTACGGTTTTAATGTATGTGTAGTGCAATCCTGACGATAATGAGAGAATTTTGCATTTAAATGCTTGTCATATCCGTTGTTGTAGTAAAAAGGAGATACTCCTCTTTGTTGTCATCATGGGTTTCGATATGGAAACCATTTCTGACGGATATCTCTACATCTTGTAGGGTACGAACTTAATCAAGATACTATAAAGCGTTCTCGATTAATACTTTAGTACCCCATAGGGAGTGTAAATTTGGTACTGACAGAACCAACAATTACAACATCGCGTCTAGCGATTAAAATATATTGTTATCTCTTAGTAAGAGTTTTGAATATATATATTTCCCCATGTATAGAGTTTGTGGTTCATTGTACAAAGAATGTTTACTCTTTCATCAGATTGACTCCCGTAAAATTCTATATATAGAATTGAAGATTTTCATTATGAAAACCTTTATCAGATATATAGAACACATACAAATTTCTTTGTATCATAACTGCTGATACAATATACTGTGATATACAGTTTTTGATGACAACTTCATGTTTATTACAACAATAAATAGACACAGATAAGGAGTTGGGGAGACAAGTAAAGTCTCCAAACATGTCATGTGAATAATATTCGATGACCATGTTCTCCATGTTCATGGGATTTTCTGAAAGTTGGGGAGCTTGTTGTTACATTATGTGAACATCTGACTTCCCTAGTATTTTCAGATCGGAGATTGAAGTGTGCTTCATATCTTTACCCTTGAGTAGGTCGGTTGCGTCCCACAGAATATTCATGAGACACATTATTTGACCTTATTGTCTATAACTCATGTAGGTTAGTTGTGACCTTCGAGAGCAAGCTCATCGAAATATGGTCATCTTGGCTTACATGGATGAGAACCAGAGATTTTGTAAATTTACTTGTATGTAAATTAAAATCATCATGGTTATGTTGTAATAAAATTTGCAAAATTGTGAGTTTCAAACATCTATCATAAACACTTTGGAGATATCACCATTTGGAGTCCGTCTCACTTGGAGATATCACCATTTTTATGGAGTCCGTCTCAGAGTACTAAGAAGCATAATCTGACCGAAATCAGTAGATGCCTTGATCTTAGTACCTTATGCTATGATTTGATTTAAATATATGGGAGAGCACGTTGAAGGTAGTCATAATGTCAATTTTGACAAAATGTAGACCTTACAATAATTGTGGATAATCTGCATATTATGCAGTAGATGCCACATTACCTTGTGATCCCATATATAAATTTGTGATAGTCACTTTATAATTTTGCATATCAATTCAATCCGAATTAAGTCAATTTTGTGCCTTTTAGGCATTTTTGCACTTAATTGATGGCGAGTTGATATTTAATTTTGCAAGAAAAATTAATCTCAATTGCAAAAAGACGTAATTAATCTCGACATGTGGCGAACATGGAGATATATAGATCTAAGAAAGATTCCGGAATACACCGGTACTCGACAGAGAAACAGTACTATAGAGGTACTGGATTTATATTTGCAAGAAATTAAAAATCTCAATTGCAAATAGACGTAATTAATCTCGACACGTGACAAACATGGAAATATATTACATCAAATTAGGATCTGGAATACATATGTACTCAACAGAAAACGGTACTGAAAAAGATGTACTGTGATCAACATGTCTAAAACAGATTTAATGTTGTTAGAACTATGTTAGAATACTAATTTGCTGAAAAGCTAAACTAGTGCAGCAATTCAGAATATATTGCAGGAGCGTTGGTAGCTCAACCGCATGCAGATGGGCCACATGGTGTAGCCCATGTAGCATCAGCCTGGCCAGCCGATTGGATAAGGAGAGAGCGACCAGGGAATTCCCAGCCAACTCGATCCCCAATTCACAAATCGAGATCGACACAGGCAGCGGTCACCACGGCTGTTTGGCCGCTTCACCGGCGACGGGCGGAGGTGTTAGCGCCCCCCATTCTCCTATCTTGTGCAGTTACCGCCGCGAGCGCCAGACGCCGTTGCGCAGTGGCCGTATGCCGCCGCGCCATGGGCGGTTGCTGACGCGGGGAGGCTGCGCTGGACGAAGGAGTTGCATGGATGGGCGCCGGAGGTGTCGCGAGGAGCAGCACCGTACCGGCGGTCGTCCGGTAAGACCACCGCGGAAGGTCGCAGCCGCATGGGGCGGTTGGGAAACCGCACCGGTGACGGAAGCCAGCCGGCGAAACAGCGGATGTTGGCGTCGAAGATGGATCCTGGCGAGTGAGGCCACGTGCGCGGGCACCGCCGTGTCGGAAGATGCCGCACGGGCCGCGGCGATCCGCGCCGGCGAGGGGCGGGCGTTCCGCTCCCGCCGGGTGCTTCCGCGTTGCCATCGAGCGGGGCCGAACGCCGCCGCGGGGATGTGGGGAGTTGCGTCGGGAGGCTCTAGCGACTGCCTCCTCGGGGCCTTCACCGTGCGTCTAGTCGAAGGGAGAGAAGCGGAAGTTGTAGTGGCCGAAGGTTGCCGCCGTCTCGGTGAATCGAAGACATCGCTGTCCTTCACCATGGAGCGGATCGGCGATGACGACCTTGGCCATGATCCGTTCTAGGGCTTCGATTTCTCCTGCGAGGAAAAGGAGAGATGATTGATGGCAAGATTATTTCTTCAATCCTCACCTCTTCTTCCCTGCAATGTTCTTCCGTTCTTTCAATTCCTAGCGATTTTGCGCTGTGGTGCTCTCGGAAGAGCGTGCTGATAACGTGTTATGAGTAGAATCGAGAGCAAACGAGGGAGACAACAAATGGATTGAACTGTGTGTTTCATTGATAGAATATTGGGTATATATACCCTGGTACAAAGGCGGTTACAAGAAGCGGTTGTCAAAAGTGGAACCGACATAAGCAGGGATTTAACCCATTAATTAAACTAATTAATTAATTCCTAACAATCTTATCATACTTCCTGTAACTACGTAGCATCTGGGCTGCTCTCTGTGGATTAATACGTGCTAACTAGATCGATCGTGATCTGCTAGATAGTAATTCACACAATCGCAAACGCGTTCGCAACTGCTGTCGGACGGAGCAGAGCGACCGAGACAAAGGAGGAGCGGCGCCGCCGGAAGCCACCAACGTCCTCAGCCCACCAGCGGCCACCGACAATTCGTGGTTAGACATCCTCCTCCTTCCTCATCCCCTTCTCGTTCTGCTATTCTCGATCTCCTAGTAATTTAATAATTTTATTTTATCTTCATGCACAAAACCCTAGCTAGCAGGATTTCTCCTCATCTTTTAACCTTACCTATCCCAAGTTTATATACTTGCTGCAATAGTGGACCGAGGTAAGGAGATAGATGATGGACGCTGCTCAGATTCCCCAAGGCCAAGGGTAAGACCATCCAATTTCGCCCATCGTTCTGCACAGCACAGGAATTATACATATAAATTCGTCCTGGTGGATGGATTATTCGTCGAACAAAATCGATTTTGCATCTGATATTTTGGCCACACATTGATAGAAGATTCACTGGTTATCACGTTTATTCCAGGGTCGCGGATCCCACTCCCAAGAGGCTGCGGTATTCCACAGCGCCCTCCGATCCAATGTCCAAGGTGCTCGACGACGACGACATCCTTATGGAGATCATGGTCCGCCTCGGCTTCCCCACTACCCTCGTCCGCGCCGCCCTCGTTTGCAAGCGCTCGTTCCGCCATGCCTCCAACCCGTCTTCCTGCATCGGTTCCGCAAGCTCAACCCGCCCCAGCTCCTCGGCTTCTACGTCGAAACATTGCACCAGAAACTTCGGCGCTTCATGTTGGCGTGGCCGCATCCCCCGAGCTCGTGTATTTCTTCCGCCCCACGAGTTTCGACGTAAAGGGCTCCGTCATGGGTTGCCGAAACGGCGTTATCTATGCCGAGACCTTGTACGATTCAAGATGATTTTTGGGCCTGGGCGTGGGACAAAACCGGAATGTTTACGGTGTGATCGGCGTATCGTGAATTAAGCCAGAGGGAAGGACTTCCGGAGCCAGCAGGAGAGTCGTCCACTACGGATCCACCGATGTGGAAATCATTGTGGAAGCTGCGAGTAATGCCCAAAGTGAGGGTATTCTGGTGGATGGTTGTTAAAAACTTGCTTCCGTGTACTGCAGAGCTCCGACGCCAACATATTCAGGAAACAAGTTACTGCCCTCTCGGTGGGAATGATAATCAAACTCTATTTCATGCACTCGTGTTATGTGAGCATGCTAGGAGTTTTTGGAAGGCTGCTTGGAGTCATTTTAAAGTGAAGATGCCGCGCCTCAACCCTCTGAACTGGGCTAGGGATGTGTTGGATCCAAGTATTATGCCTAAACAAGATGCGGCTATTGTTGTCTCGGTAATGTGGTCGGTCTGGTGTAGCAGGAACAAGTACAAGCATGGCGAAATCGCCTATCAACCTCTGAAATCTATGGAGTTGGTGGACGAACATATAAAATCTTTGGAGATTCCACCACCACCATCAAGAAGCCAATCGGTGTGGACATACAAGATTGGTCTCGGCCGGCTGTGGGATGGAAGAAGCTGAACACTGACGGTGCCCTGAATGTTGAAGGGGGCAGTGCAGCTACAGGGGTGGTTCTGTGAGATGAATCGGGCTCTTTTATGACTGCCGAGCTGAGGAAATACAACCACTTGACGAACCCATGTCTCGTTGAATTGTTGGCGTGCAGAGATGCAATCTTCCTGGCTTGGGATAGAGGATGGACTCACGTCGAGTTTGAAACTGATTGTCAATAAGAGGTCACGGCATGGTCGAAGGATGAGACAGCAGAGGTCTGCAGGTTCTATAGTTGAGTTGGAGATGAAAGCTTTAGTTTCCACTTTCCAGGGTTTGTCATTAGTGTTTGCTAGGAGAGAGTGCAATAAGGCGTCACATGCTTGTGCGTGCGAGGCTCTCTCAATCAATAATTTGAACAAACCCCTGGTTTTCTGGTTGATCTTGTTCAATCAGACAGGTTGTCGTCGATGAAATAAAGGCCGGTCGGCAATAGTTCAAGAAAAAGTCATCTTCAATACTACATTCCCATGTTCATCTCACTGCAAGCCAGGGTACCGTCACTCCAAACCTTCCTTGGAGAAGGCAAACGGAAGCATACAGATTGAAATTGGAACCGTTCTTTTCGCGGTACATAAGATAAGCTCGTATAACGACCACCGATAGACAAAGAATCCATATAGATTTATTTTTTTCCGATACTTAAAGAGTTTTATCCATATAGAACTTGCATTATCCCACTCACTGCATCACCGAGGAGACCTAAGATGAGCAGCCTCCGCCGCCGCCCCTCCTCGCCGTCGGCGGCCTCGCCGCTAGACGATGACGACCTGCTTTCCGAGATCCTCCTCCGCCTCCCCCCGCAACCGTCCTCCCTCCTCCGAGCCTCTGCCGTCTGCAGACGCTGGCACAGCATCGCCTCCGATGCCGGCTTCTCCCGCCGCTTCCGCCGCAACCCTCCCCTCCTCGGTTTCTTCCTCAAAGACGACACCGGAGTATCGTTCCAACCAACTCTCGATGCCCCCAATCGCGTCCCGCCCGGACGCTTCTCCTTGCAGCGCGACGTCGACGACGGCACGGCAGGTTCATCTGCCTTGGATGCCGCCATGGTCTCTTACTCATCTTCCTTCCGAAAACTCTCAATGTCCTGGTGTGGGACCCTGTCACCAGCGACCAGCACCGCGTTGCGGTTCCTCCAGGGTTTGCGGAACATGCCAAATTGATCGGGATCAATGGAGGTGGAGCGGTGCTTCGGGCTGCCGGAGACGGCCAGCACTTCCAGGTGGTCTTGGTAGTGGTGGCAAACAGTGAGGACATACAGGGTAAACAGATCCTCGCCCGCGTTTACTCCTAAAGACAGGCTTATGGGGAAACCTAGCTTCAACTCCGATGCCGTACCAGGCTGATGATGGGATCAGTCTTACCATCAGTAATACGGATGACGCTGTGCTGGCTGGGGATTCCCTGTACTGGAAACTTGATGGGAATACATTTGGAATTCTTGAGTTTGATTTGGAGAAGCAAAGCCTAGCTGTGATACAGGTGCCACCCCATATGAATGCCAATATCAACTGCTTGAAGATTATGGAGACCGAGTGTGGTGGGCTGGGCTTCCTCTTTCTGACGAACCCATATCACACCGCCCAGTTATGGAAGAGGAAGACGGATTGTGATGGTGTTGCTTCATTGGGGCTTGCAAGAACTATAGAACTGGGCAAGATACTTTCCTGCCAGTGGACACTGACGGCCCCCCACTCAGTGGCGGAGCTTCATGGGGGCGAAATGGGCCGTCGCCCTCCCCAGCCCACCAACAAATTGCCTAATTTGTACAGGTATTTTGTCCATTTGTTAACGAAAAATCAGCCCAAAACTCAATGTTTAGCCCCCCCAAGCCCATTGCCCTCCCAGGAATTTGGCCCAAGCTCCGCCACTGCCCCCACTGATACTAGGGTTTGCTGAGGAGAATAATGCGGTGTTTCTGTTTACACCGCTCGGACTCTTCATCATCCATCTTGACTCGATGAAGTTCAAGAAGCTTGATACCATGACCATTTATTTCAATCATCCATTCGAAATGGTCTACGCTTCAGGTAAATAGCATGCCTTACATTGTGGATAGGACAGAACCAAAATATATTTCGATAATTGGCTGATGATATTATGTTCACATCACTTCCTAGTCTTGTGCAGTCATGTTTCGTTATGTTCCGAGTCTTGTGCAGTCATGTTTTATGTAACGATTTCGATCTAGAAATAATTTGTTAGTGTTATCTGCCTTACCTTATGTTCTGTAACCTGGCGGAGGGCTGCAAGCTGTTAACATTATTTCTATAATTTATATGGTTTAAGTCAGAGCTAGATAACTTTCACCACCGTTTATTTTACGAATATACAATAGAGCGCACAATTTGGAAAATTCTTTAATCAATAATTCTAATCATTGCCCACCTATTAATAGATGCAAAAATATTCTAACTAGTTGAATACCCGTGCGTTGCCACGGAATACATATCGTCGTGATGATTAGACTTTAGAGGGATAAGCAAGACATAAATAGGGATTAAAAATATTGAAGAATGTTTATGAACAAAATAAGAGTGTGTGGAGTTTATAGGTATCATGCCTTGAAAGTTAAAACCGAAAACATAATTGATCATACAAATTTTCGTCTTAGGAACAATATCAAAAGGCTCACTTATTCATCATGGTTGATCCAAAGCTGATGCACCACATCATAAGTTTGTGGACACAAAACAACATAACAATGAACCATGGTACGGTAAAAATATGAACCACATCATATTGTTTTCGACACGATTAGAACAACTCTGTAACACAGAAAATACCAAGAACATATTAAATAAGATGCTCAGGATTTTTTCACTTTGTAACACAGTGTATTCATGAGAATAATACTAACAGAACAACTCTGAAGCACATGCTTTCGACACGTTAGACATTGTTTGATCAACATCCACATAGGGGCAGGCTTCATCCTTTCAGTCATGTAGTAGTATGTTATTTCTGACATCTCATCACCTTGTCAAATCTATAATGTCTTTGAGCCCGACAAGGCATGTCGTTGCTGCAATAAGAACAAAAATATCAATATTTATATGAGATGCACAAGTATCTAATACTCCCATGGAAAATTTGCGCTTCCAGAGGCTTCCATCCTACACATTTCTTTTGAACAGTTAACAAAGAAGCCACAAACACTGCTACGAGCATGAATCGAAAGAAACGATGAGCACAGTTAGAAGGCTGATTTATTTGCTGCATATGCAATGCGAACATTGCCGAGCCGTCAACACTACTGGTTGCTGCAACAAGTGCATGTTCTGAATAAGTAACTGGGGCATGTCCTGAATAATCAACAGGTGCAACTGCAACCAGCCAGGGATAAGTAGAGCAGTCTACTTTCAGTCGTACAGATATAGCAGGCAAAGCATGAAGAGGCCTTGTAAAAAACGTTGCCATTAGCAGCAACCATGACAGAAAACCCAATCCCTTTTTGGTCATCTACAACTCTATCTTCTTTACTATTAGAGCATTAGCAACAGTCATTCTTCATAAGAAATTCACAAGTAATTCTTCTATACCATGCTTTTCACATTTTCATGATATTAACTTGCATCACAATCTTGTTAAACTCGAGGTCATTAGTAGAAAAAGAACAGTTGAACAATGACACTTGCATATGAAAAATTTATTGTCGGCTGTGACGGTCGTAGGGGTAGTCGTTGAGCAGGCTGTGCAGAAACACATACATGTCGTCGCCTGGAGCGTGTCGAGGAGGTGCCGCGCGATGCTTTCACTCAGGGCTCTCACTGCAAGTTGACGAAGATAAATAATCATATCATCTCACAAAATCATGTCACTTATTCATGCTGATGCAACCAATGAATTATCACAAACCAAGGTTTACACAGTGATCTGACCCTTGACATCACTGCCAAGTATCTGACATACATCTTAACACTGCAACTGCCAACACAAATACTTAGAATAGGAAATACTACTGGTTCCTCTCTCAACATGTAATGCCCTGCCGTTGTGTCCATCAAATCATCATACTGGATAAGCTTTTATCGCAAAATTAAGACCATGCCAAAACAGAATTAAGGATACAACGTTTTTTCTATCACAGAGGGAACTTTAATGACTGCACGAAAACATCCAACAAATTTATTCCACCTACTGTAAATAACTCAAACTGACTATCAATGCCATCCCGATTGCTACCATCAAGAGAAACACAAAAGACCCAACTACTCCTGATCACACAGACACCCAAAGCGAAGCATACCATACCAAACTACACTCGAACTTGACTGCCCACCAGTCGATCCATAACAATACTCACAAACAAGATAGCAGCCACGACCTAAAAAAACTGAACCAAATTATGCCAGTATATCCGCACACCATTTGACCTGAGCTAATTAATATAACCACACAAATTCTCCATCAGCTATCAACTACATCCGGTAAGCACAGTGCAAAACTTCAAAAAAACAAGTATAAGTGGAACAACTTGCATCCAGCAACCGAGGGACAGTACAGTAACGCAATGAAAACATTGTGAATCTGAATAATTCCCTGTGGGCACAAAATATTGTTATTGATTGCATCAAATAGCCACAATAAACAATAATTTATGAATTCTATAAAAGAACATGAAGAAACAAGATCACCATGATTAGCTACTTTGGGAGAAATAAATCTTTAGTAGATAGCTACTTTGGGAGAAAATGTTGGAGGGAAAGAATGGAAGTGATCAGTTGGTGTGGCGGATTGTAGTGAGGTCTTCGACGATATGACGGTGCAGGAACAAGCAGTTCCCTGGACACGCAAGGAATCGACCTGATTAAACAGTTAATCAGCTGCTGTGAAACCAATCCAAGCGCTTGCGTGGATGTGGATGGAAAGGGAGAGAACAGACTCCTCACTTCTTCAGACTCTGATCTTGACGGCCTCCTTGCTGAACCCCAGTAAATAGTTGCTGAGGTAGCGTCTCCGGTGTCGGCAGCCTCGGCAACAATTCTGCTATCAAAGAGGCGGCAACATCTGGTCCGTCGCAGGACTGGGAGAGGGGACGGAAGGCTCCCACACACAGATGACTGGCGGTTGCTATGGGGAACACAGGGAATGGGGACGTAACGTCGAGGTCTCGAGGAAGGGTGAGAGGGCTCCGGCCTCCGGAGGATGGAGAGAGAGGGCGGCTGGAGGGAGGGAGTGGGGCGGCGGGCGATGAGGAAGCCGCGCGCCTGCGCGGCACGGGCTAGGGAGGTCGTGGTCTCGTTGGACAGGGTCGTGTGCAGGGGCAGTTTTCTGCCTGTTTTGTTTTAGTTTTCCAACTTTTCGGTTCAGCAATTCAGCGTTTTTTTTTCCCTTCCTCAGCGGATCGCAGGAAAGGGGCGGACGACGTACCACGGAATGCCACCGGCTCCGCTTTAATATAGTAGAGATGGTAGTGTTAGTGCATATGTGCAGTGCCCTTTTTTTCTCAATAGGAGATATACAAATAGCTTAAAGTCGATTACATAAAATACTAGCTTGAACCCTTTGGAAGCTTAAGCCTAGTTATATCTCTTTCATTTTATATTGTTATATCTGCTGATATTGCTAATAGGCTTAAATCCATAATAACCACTTGGTTTGAAATTTTCGAAAAATTGTTCATATTTCACCAAGGACTGTCCTGCATAGGGCAAAGTCCATTTGTACCAGGAAAAAACAACAGTTGAGGCGTTCAATTTAATCTTAATTTATTTAAAGATACTGTAGATCATGATCACTTATGTTGCCAGGATTATTATTATGCATTTTCTTTTCTAATATAGCTGCAAAATAGATAATCGTCTGTTCTGACCAGCTAATAGTATGTGGGTGCATATTTTCATTTTTAAGATAATGTTGAGGATATGTCGTTTCGTAACATTCAGTAAATTTGACAGTAGGCGTGTTATGTGTATCTGTTGCGGTTGCTGTATAAAAATTGACTTACTTTTGTTGAATGACACTATGCTATCTTATTCCATGAGACCCTCAATATGCCCACTGATCTTTTAGCCTGTACTCAGTTCCAGATGTAGCCAAAAACTGCTAACAGTAGAAGCTAAATGTGTGCCACTACAGCACAAATAACCTATTGGCTCGTATTTTATGTTTCAGATCATCAGATGTTGGTCTTATCTAGTAATGCTGACTTGCCGAGATGGTCAACTTTGAAACTTGACTATTTTTCTTGAATGGAAGTAAAATTTGTTTGGCTGATATTGCTGCTTGCTCTGCAGGTATCTAGAGTTGTGCTGGATAAAAAGTGCAGAGATGGCTTGTTGGGTGTAGGTTCTTCCACTTCAGGTTTTGTGGGGAGATTGAACCCTCTATGTATAGGTCAGCTATGAAGTGGATCTGGAGGAATGAATCACTTAGTTTCATATCTCCCATGTATTATCTAATTACCGTAGACATTCATGACTGTTGAAAGCACACTGGCTTGCTCCTGTTAATCAGTAATTACCTCACGCTTCATTTGATCTGCTTTACTATATCTTCCAAGCAAAGCATGGAGTGGCGAGCTCACCTGCCAACCAATTTTGCTTGCATTTTAGTGTGCACGCGTGCTTTTTGGTTATCTTTCGTGTTGTATCAGGAGGAACATTTCGCTGTTGGATTCCTGCTTATATATGTTCCATGACGTCGTGTGCGCTTTTGTTAAATTTATATCTTAGAACTGACTAATAGTTTGACCTAAGGGTCTGGTGAAATTCACAACTGCATAAATAGCTGGCGATTCAAGCAATGCTGGTTTCAATGCTATCTTGTTTTGGTTGAGATGCTGGCTTGAATGAGTTGCCTAAACTTCGGGTTCTTTCATGACTTTGTAAGAACTAAAATGCCTCACTACATCATCGCCAAAAAGATGCGAAATCTTTTTTATGTCGTGACCAGGACAGGGATCGGTGTATCAGAGCCAAAGCAACAGGAGCATGGATATGGATGACCACCTTGCCTTGACGATTTGCAAAGTTCTTAACAATTGGGTAAGATACGGTCTACAACTGACTCTACCCGCTTAACATTCTAATCCATGTTCTAAAAATGGCTCCCATGATATAGCTCTTAAAAAAAGAGTTGTGATAATATGTATCTCCAGTGTTATCAACGTCCAAAAAAAATAGAAAGCTTGAGCTATATCTACACAATCTGTGACCCAGTTGCCATCAACGCGAGCACAAACTGCAGACAAAAAAAGAGCACAACGTAATTGAGCAATCAGCATAATTCAGATAAGTAGCATCCCAATTACTCTCAGATCAAACCCTTTTATTTTTGTGTGTTTCATCGACGCGACAGGTAACACCGTTTTCTCATTTAGAAAAGAGATTTATTATTTACTAAAGACAGTAAAACAAAAAGGAAACGTAGAAAACAATGTTCACTAGATTTTTTTCCTTCCAAGTACCAACATAAATACATTTTTCCAGGGAATCATTTTTCAGAAACACTAGAACAACCTCTCAAAGCTCTCCTTATGCGGCATCTGGTGTGCAACTTTGCAATAGACTCTGGTCGAAACCCACATTGATGTTAACAGTCCGAAGCAAATAGTTTTTCCTTCAAATGATTAGCTCCGTGTATATGTCGCAAATATATTATTTCCCATTTATTTACCTTTTTAACGGAATCCCATTTATTTACTGTGAAAGAAATAGGACCATTTTCATTTACTTAGCACCAACCGTGGGCTAGTTTCGGCCTTTTGGGCTCTTCCAGAAAAAGAAAAAAAAAACATTCCGCATCAGTGAGGACTGAGGAGGGCGAGATGAGCACCCAGGATCGCCGGCGGCCCCGCCGCTCGAGGTCGACGACCTCCTCTCCGAGATCCTCCTCCGCCTTCCCCCGCATCCCTCCTCCCTTCCACGCGCCTCCGCCGTCTGCAGGCGCTGGCGCAACCTCGTCTCCGACCCCCGCTTCTCCCGCCGCAACCCGCCCCTCCTCGGTTTCTTCCAAAGATTTGTATTTTTTCCCTTCCTACCCGCCTTGGAGGCCCCCAATCGTATCCCTCCCGGGCGCTTCTGCTTGCAGCGCGGCGCCGACGACGAGGAGCGCGAGCGCTACACGTCCCTTGGATGCAGGCATGGTCTTTTCCTTGTCTTCCTTGAGAATAGTCTCCAGATCCTGGTGTGGGACCCTGCGACGGGCGACCAGCACCGCATTGCCCTCCCACCTGAGTTTGCGACATATGCAGCAGAGATGGAACATGCAGAGATCCATGGGGCGGTGCTTCGCCCTGCCGGAGACGACCAACACTTCCAGGTGGTCTTGGCAGTGGTAGATATCGTCCCAACACCGCACCTATTCCAGGCTGATGCAGAAATATCATTTCAACGACATGAACAAGCGTTCGCCTGCGTTTACTCGTCCAAGACCAGCTTCTGGGGAAATCTCATCTCAACAAGGCTTCCATACCAGGCTAATGGGAGCAGGGCTCCCACCATGGTTTGCAGGCAAGACGCCGTGCTGGTTGGGGATTCCCTTTACTGGGTGCTTGATGGGAATTGTGCTGGAATTCTCGAGTTTGATTTGGAGAAGTAGAGCCTAACTGTGATAGGGGTGCCAGTGGAAGAATCGCAACGCTTCACGGTTATCCGGGCTGAGGGTGGTGGGATTGGTTTTGTTTTCGTTTCGGACTGCAGCGCCCAGTTATGGCAGCGTGAGACTGATTGTGATGGTGGTACTTCATGGGGGCTTCGAAGAACTATTGAACTGGACAAGCTAATCTCCCCGAGATTACGCCTGGTGAAGCGGCCCCTACTGATAGTAGGGCTTGCTGAGGAGAATAATGTTGTGTTACTGTGGACATTTATTGGCCTCTTCATGATCCATCTTGATTCGTTGAAGTTCGAGATGCTTTGCAAGAGCGGGACCTTGTCTTGCTACCATCCATTCGAAAGTATCTTCACTGCAGGTAAATAACCAAAATATTCATCAATTATTGGTTGATGACATTATGTGTGCATCACTTCGTGTTAAGCCAACAGTTTTAAGTAGTTTCATATCATTTTGTTTCTTTTCCTGCTTGATGACCTCTTCAGTGTATAGTAATATGCTCTGCAATGTTTTTTTTCTGATACTTATGTGGTGGCTTTCATGTACTGATTATCATGTAAATAAAAACTTTTAGTGGTGTCTAATTTACTGTATGTTCTGTTGTCAGGCGATGGGCTGCGATTGGTTAGCTTTGTTTCTCTAAATTTTGTGATTTAAGTCTGAACTAGCATATTGTCATCATCAATTTATTATATGAATATCCATTCTTTAAAACAATGCTCACCTGTGTTCAGGAGAATAAACAATTTCTCAAGATTGCCAAATTCGTTGTAGAATAATTAAACTAAATTTCACCTGCCTATTGACCGATGCAAATGGTAGTGTTTGTGCGATAGGTGCAGTCCCATTTTTGCTCACGATGAAATGCACATCAGTTGAAAGTTGACTACATAAAAAAACAGCTTGAACCAACTAAAATGTCTAGCTCAGTAGGTACATTTGGAAGCTTAATTAGGCCTAGTTCTATTTTTTTCATTCAGTATTCTTATCTCTTCTGATATTACTAATGGTCTTAAAACCATAATAACCACTAGTTTATATTTGGGAATGATTATTCATTTATCGCTTGTAGGACTATACTGCAGTGAGAAGTCCTTTGTGCATTGGAAAATTAATGTTGGGGTTCACTTTCTTGTTTCCAGGCTAAATTTGTTTAAACATAATGTAAATCATGACCACTTATGTTGCCAGGTTTTGTTAGCATGTGTATTTTCTTTCCGATATGACGTGGAACAAGCTTAGGAATAGCTCCGTATAACATATTTGTTTATTAACAGCTAATAGTTTGAGTGTGCATGTTTTTCCTTTTTATGATACTAATGAGTATATGCTGTTTTGTGAACATTCAGTAAATTTGACAGTAGGTGTCTATGGTTATCTGTTACTACTTTTGTATTGAAGCGAGTTCTTCACAAATTACAGTTGTGAGTTTATCTAAATACCTAGTTGATGCCTCCTGGTTTTTGTTTTTTCATAGGCATTTCAGCGTGTAGTGGACTTAGGGTTTTGAGTACAATCTCCCTTTGCTGGTTTATTGATAGTTGATACTAGTTACGTTGTAGGCCTCTCCATATATAGAGCTAGGAAATAGAAAAGCTTTAGCTTATCATAAGTTTCAAAGTTTGGGCCAGCACTAACTATCTTTTAAAACAAACTAAATATATTTATATCGAAATCAGGGGGCTGTCTTGATGATCAAGCCTCGTTCTCCCTATGCTTATCCTTGCTGTGGAGATCAAATATTCTGCCTGACATGACACTTACGCTTGTAGAAACATGCGCTGGTGCTGGACACGACAGAGCTGATCTCGTGCGCAAGCGCAGTACGTAATTGATTGTCTGGTTGGATATGCTATCCTATCTACTTGTTGAGCTGGTAGGCTTATATTCTGAATGTATTGAGCTTATCAAGTTCAAGTGTGAGTGTGTGACTTGCAAGTTGTCTTGCGTATGCAAGGAATTGACAGCTGACAATATTTTAGCATTTGTTTTCAAAGTTCTTTTATTTGTACATGTTAGAGCGATATTTGTATATTGTAGTTTCCCTATTAGATAGGGGGCTCCCTGCATATTTACACCTGTACATGTACTATATATTGTGGCCTTTGGCCCCTGTGGAATACAAGTTGCTATTCCTCCAACATGGTATCAGACCTAGGTTTCTTTTTCGCACGCCGCAACTCGTGCCGTTCCGATCCTCTGATTTCGTCTGGCCGCCAGCTTCCCAGCCGCACGTATAGCTCGTAGAGCTTCCCGGCCACTGCTCACGTACAGATCGATCTCGATCTTCTCACCTCTCGTCCCGGCCGCTCCCGGCCACAGCAGCCCCGTCCGCCTCCGTCTCGTCCCGGCCGCTCCCGTCCGCAGCAACCACGGCCGCTCCCGTCCGCAGCAATACCAGCCACCATCCGTCGCTGGCAGGTCCTCGTACAGTTGGATCGGGAGCAGCCTACATCGCTAGTACTGGCTGATTGGTACTGGCTGATTGGTACTGGCCGGAAATTGGCTGATTGGTACTGGCTGATCGGGAGCAGCCTCCGTCCAGTACCGGCTGATTGGTACTGGCAGGAAATTGGTGCTCTGCTCTAGTACTGGCTGATTCCTCTTCAGCTCTTTCTGCTCGCGCTGGTTGTTTCCTTCAGATTGATTGGATCCAGCGTTGACTAGCTCCGTCTCTCAAAAAAAAAAAGAGTAAAAAAAAAAAAAGTGTCTGCATCGTCGGGCTATGTCGCGATTCCTCGCTGCTCGGTGATCTTTGATGGCACGAATTATCCTGATTTCGCTGCCTTTATGCGCATTCATATGCGTGGTCTTCGTCTCTGGGGTGTGCTTTCCGGCGAGGTCTCGTGTCCGCCGTGCCCCATTGCTCCTACTGCTCCTATTCCGCCGACGCCACCAGTTCTTGCTGCCGATGCTACTCAGGCTGCAAAGGATGCAGCTAAGAGTGCGGATGATGTTGCCATTGCTGCGTATGACCGGCAGGTCAAGGAGCATTCTGACGCCCTTGAGACCTACCGGTTGGATCTGACTGCTTACACCCAGTGGATTGATGATGATGCTCGTGCTGCGGCTGTTCTCACCGCCAGTGTTCTACCGCAGTTTGCCTCTGAGTTTATGGGCCTCAGTACTGTCGCTGACATGTGGGCTCACCTTCGTCAGCGTCATCAGCCGTCCGGGGATGCTCTATATCTGTCTGTGGTTCGTCAGGAGCATGATCTTCAGCAGGGTGACTCTACCATTGATCAGTTCTACACGCAGAGCGCTGCTATCTGGCGTCAGCTCGACTCTCTTCGCACTGCGTGTGTGGTGCCTGCCCGTGTTGTCAGACTGTGCGTTCCGACTTGGAGTTTCAGCGCGTATATGAGTTCTTGTCTCGGCTCCGCAAGGAGTTCGAGCCCCGACGTGCTCAGCTGCTTGCTCGTGGTCGTGTCCCTATCTCGGAGGTGCTGTCTGAGCTTCGTGCTGAGGAGATTCGTCTACGTGGCGTTGGGTTGCTTGAGGTTCCTTCTGTGCTTGCTGCCCATGGTCCTCCTTCATCGCCTGCTTCATCGACTCCTTCGCGGTCCACTGCTCCGCCACTTTTACCCACTCCTCAGGGTCAGGGCCTGGGTCGTGGCGCTCGTCCACGCCTCACTGCACCTACTGTGATCTGCCTGGCCACACCGAGTCTCGTTGCTACACGAGGGAGCGTGATCTGCGTAAGCAGAAGGCGTCTGCTTCTCCCGGGACTCGTGCTCCTTCTGGCTCGTCAGGGTCTTCTCCAGCCGGCTTCACCGACCAGGACATTATGCGGCTCAAGCGGATGCTCGCCGCTTCAGGTTCTTCTTCGACGGGTACTGCTGGCTCTGTGACTGATTCTTCTGGCACTGCGCGACCACCATCTTCTACACAGTCAGGTACATCCTCGTGGGTTCTGGATTCTGGAGCTTCTTTTCATATGACTTCTGATTCTTCCACTCTGTCCTCTCTTCGACCTCTTGATTCTCCTCTTAGTGTTCTTACTGCTGATGGTACTTCTCTCTCTGTTTCTAGTCGAGGCACTCTTTCTACTTCTTCCTTTTTTGTCCCTGATATTTCTCATGTTCCTCGTCTTACCATGAACTTGTTTTCTGCCGGTCAGCTTACTGATTCTGGTTGTCGCGTCATTCTTGACGCCGATTCTTGTTCTGTTCAGGATCGTCACACGCAGGTTTTGGTTGGAGCTGGCCCTCGCCGCCGTGATTCTCAGGGGCTTTGGGATATAGACTGGCTTCGTGTTCCTTCCGCTGCTACCTCGCCTGCCAGTTCTCCTGCTATCGTCGCCTCTGTCACCGGCTCTTTTCAACAGTGGCATCATCGTCTTGGTCATCTTTGTGGTTCTCGTCTGTCGTCATTAGTTCATCGTGGTCTTCTGGGGCCTGTCTCAGGAGATGTTTCTTTACAGTGTCAGGGTTGTAGGCTAGGAAAACAGATTCAGTTACCCTATCCTACTAGTGCGTCTGTATCTCAGCGTCCTTTCGACTTAGTTCACTCTGATGTTTGGGGTCCGGCTCCTTTCGCTTCGAAAGGGGGCCATCGATATTATATCATATTTATAGATGATTTTTCTCGTTACACTTGGCTGTATTTTATGTCTTCTCGTACTGAGGTTCTCTCCATATATAAGCGTTTTGCCGCCATGGTTCTTACTCAGTTCTCTACGCCTATTCGTGTGTTTCGTGCTGACTCTGCTGGTGAGTATATCTCCAAGCATTTGCGTGGTGTTCTTGCTGAGCAGGGCACTCTCGCTCAGTTCTCCTGTCCCGGTGCGCATGCTCAAAATGGCGTGGCTGAGCGTAAGCATCGCCATCTTCTTGAGACTGCTCGTGCGATGATGATCGCCTCTTCTCTTCCGCCCATTTCTGGGCTGAGGCCGTTTCTACCTCGGCCTATCTGATTAATATCCAGCCTTCTGCCGCCCTTCAGGGTGCCATTCCTCTCGAGAGACTCTACGATCGTTCTCCTGACTATTCTATGCTTCGTTTGTTTGGTTGCGTTTGCTATGTTCTTCTTGCTCCTCGTGAACGCACCAAACTAACCGCTCAGTCTGTTGAGTGTGTTTTTCTCGGATATAGTGATGAGCATAAGGGCTACCGTTGTTGGGATCCTGTGGCTCGCCGGATGCGTATTTCCCGGGATGTGACGTTTGATGAGTCTCGGCCTTTCTATCCGCGTTCGACCTCCCCGACCTCTACTGTGGAGGATCTCTCTTTTCTTACTTTTCCTGATTCTCCTCCCGATATCCCTCATATTTCTCCTCCCTCTGATCCGGTGCCATCTACTCCGATGCCTTCTTCTCCTCCTTCGTCGCCGCCTTCTTCACCCTCCCTGTCCCCGTCTCCGCCTCCGTCTTCTCCTGTTGCTCCTTCTCATCCTACTTTTCCTTTCTATTATACTCGCCGTCCACGTGTTGTGACCGAGTCATCTGATGCACCCTCTACTTCCGGTGCACCGTCTCAGCCGACTTATTCTCTTCGTTCTCGGCCTTGTCCTTCACCTGATTTCTATAATCCCGCTACCTACAGTGTTTCGGTTGTCCGGAGCCGACTACGTATCGTGAGGCTGTTGTTCATCCTGAATGGCAGCTTGCCATGGCTGAGGAGATTGCTGCGCTTGAGCGCACTGGTACGTGGGAGATCGTCCCTCTTCCTCCTCGTGTTCGTCCTATCACCTGTAAGTGGGTCTATAAGGTTAAGACCCGCTCTGATGGGACTCTTGAGCGTTACAAAGCTCGTCTGGTCGCTCGTGGCTTTCAGCAGGAGCATGGCCGTGATTATGATGAGACTTTTGCTCCAGTGGCTCACATGACCACTGTTCGGACTCTTCTTGCCGTGGCATCTGTTCGCCATTGGTCTGTGTCTCAGCTTGATGTTAAGAATGCCTTTCTTAATGGTGAGTTGCGTGAGGAGGTTTATATGCAACCACCACCTGGGTATTCTGTTACAGATGGCATGGTCTGCCGTCTTCGTCGCTCTCTCTATGGCCTTAAGCAAGCCCCTCGTGCATGGTTTGAGCGCTTTGCTTCTGTGGTCACAGCTGCTGGTTTCTCTCCCAGTGCTCATGATCCTGCGTTGTTTGTTCACTGTTCTCCTCGTGGTCGCACTCTTCTTCTTCTTTATGTTGATGACATGATCATCACTGGTGACGACCCAGAGTATATTGCCTTTGTCAAGGCACGTCTGAGTGAGCAGTTTCTTATGTCGGATCTTGGTCCGCTTCGTTACTTTCTTGGGATTGAGGTTTCGTCCACCGCTGATGGTTTCTTTATATCCCAAGAACGGTATATTCATGATCTTCTTTCTCGTGCCGCTCTTACTGATGAGCGTACTGTTGAGACTCCCATGGAGCTCAATATTTCTCTCCGTGCGTCTGATGGCGATCCTCTCTCTGATCCGACTCGTTATCGACATCTTGTCGGGAGTCTCGTCTATCTGGCTGTTACTCGCCCTGATATTTCTTATCCTGTCCATATTCTGAGTCAGTTTGTTTCTGCTCCCACTTCGGTTCACTATAGTCACCTTCTTCGTGTTCTACGCTATCTTCGTGGAACGATCTCGCTTTGTCTCTTCTTTCCTCGTTCTAGCTCGTTACAGCTTCAGTCCTACTCCGATGCTACTTGGGCTAGTGATCCTTTGGATCGCCGTTCACTTTCTGCTTACTGTGTTTTCCTTGGTGGTTCTCTCATTGCCTGGAAGACGAAGAAGCAGACCGCAGTTTCCCGTTCGAGTGCAGAAGCTGAGTTGCGAGCTATGGCTCTTTTGACTGCTGAGGTGACTTGGTTACGGTGGTTACTTGCAGATTTTGGTGTCTCTGTTACGACACCCACGACTCTTTTGTCAGACAGTACAGGTGCTATTAGCATTGCACGTGACCCAGTGAAGCATGAGCTTACTAAGCATATTGGCGTTGATGCTTCTTTTGTCCGTGCTAGTGTGCAGGATCAGATTATTGCGCTCCAGTATGTGCCTTCAGAGTTACAGTTGGCGGATTTTTTCACGAAGGCCCAGACTAGAGCACAGCATAGCTTTTTCCTCTCCAAACTCAGTGTTGTGGATCCACCATGAGTTTGAGGGGGGGTGTTAGAGATATTTGTATATTGTAGTTTCCCTATTAGATAGGGGGCTCCCTGCATATTTACACCTGTACATGTACTATATATTGTGGCCTTTGGCCCCGTGGAATACAAGTTGCTATTCCTCCAACAGTACAGACTTATAGCTATGCCATCTCTTGTTCCTGCTTATTTTGGATAACTCTAATGCCTAGTAAACAAACGATTTTCACAACACTTGAAGTATGCCTTAATTATATAGTATGTTGCTGTCTATCGTTCTGCTTGCAGTTAGTGTAGTTTTATAGACGATTAATCTAGTTTTATGCTGTTTGGTTAAACATTTCCTCAGCATTTAACTTGTTGTCCGTCAAACTTTGATTTTAAAGAAGCCTTTCATGAATAATTTGATCCAGCAAAATGTCTAGAAACTTGATAGTTGGTACAGTACATGCTCAGAAATATTAGCAAATCAAACAGACGGCTCTTCCTCAAGAAGGCGAGAGCCAAATGTTGCCAGATAGTATGCTACTTTATTACAGGACCTCGACACTGCTGTAATTTGAACTTAACTAGATTCAGAAAGGAGCACGTATCATTCACTGTCCATGGGCCCTCATGTTCCCACTGTGCTTTTATGTCTCTAATCAGGCCAGATGTAGCAAAAAAAACTGATACCATTAGAAATTGAAGGTGTGCCACTACATCCGTTGTTTCTCTGTAAATAATGCTGAGATGATTTAACTATGTAGCTTCTGTAAATAATATTTACTGTTGAGGCACACAAAAATTATGAAAATATCTTGAACTGCTTTTCCTGAATGAATTGTGCAAATTTGTTTGACCAATGATATTCCTGGCTCCACATGTATCTAGTGTTCCGTTCTGGTGGTCAGGATTCACAAAGGGTTGTTGGCTGTAGGTTATCTCAATTTGCCTGCTCGATGAGGAGATTTAATTGCCAACTCCCATGTATTATGCTGTAGACATTCGTCATCTGACATGAAGGTTGAAAAAGCACACCGACTTGCTCCTAGTGATGAGCTTCTCGGCCAAACAATCTTGCTTGAATTTGGTTATCTTCGATGTTGTATCGGGCAGGAGATTTTTGCTGCTGGAAATCTGCCAACATATGTTCCATGATGTCCTGCGTGCTTTTGTTAAATTTACATCTTACTCGGAGCTCGATATTTGGAATCTTAGCACCGACTAATAAATGTCGAATCGCTAGTCTCACCTGGGAGTACTGCATAAATAGATGGCGACATTAAAGCAATGGTGGTTTCAGTGCTATTTTGCTTTCTTTGAGATGCTGAGAAGGCTTGGATGAGCTTCCTAAATATTGGATTCTTTCATAACTTTGTAAATAAAAACTGAAATGTTTGGCTTCTTCCTCGCGAAAAAGATGACTAATTTTGGTTGTTATGACCAGGACAGGGATGGGTAAATCAAAGTCAAGGCAACGTTAGCATGGATTTGCCTCTTAACATATCGACCACCGCACTGCCTTGAGTCGCAGAGTTCTTCACAAGTGGCGTGATGAATGTTCTTCAGAATTTTTCTGCAAAAAACGATCTTCAGAAATGAGCTGTAATAGTATATTAGCTCCAGTATTATCAAAGTTCGAAGAACAGAAAGCTTTAACAGCTACCAGTTGCCTGCAGCGCACATCCCAAATTGTAGTGGGTGAGAGAATATATTTTTTTTAGATAAGGGGGTGCGGATCCCCGGCCTCTGCATCCAAAAGATGCACACAGCCATCCGCAATTATTAAACATCCAAGAATACAAGTTCACAATTCATGGGTCACTTAAGGTGGCTACAAAGATCAACCACTCAAACAAATGATTATTAAGCATCGAGACGTCTAGGTTGAAACCATCCAGTTCGGCTGAAGATAGCCCGCACAACCGTCAGCATACGGGTACATCCGGCATCCATAAGCCCACGCTGGTCCGCAGGAAGCAGGAATGACCATGAGTGGATCCAATAGCACGCCTTGTGAATAACCTGCAAATAATGAGTTGAATTCGATTTGTTAAAAACAATGTCATTTCTACAGTTCCAAAGAGCCCATAATATGGCCGCAACACCAATACGAATACGAGCTTTTGTGGTTTTATCTATTCCATTCAACCAACTACCAAACAAGTTCGCAATGCTAGTAGGTGGGTAAACATTGAAAGTGAAGTGCACTAATCGCCAAATATCACGAGCAAACGGACACTTAATAAAAAGGTGCTCAACGGACTCATCCGCATCGCAAAAAACACACCTCTTACATCCTATCCACCGTCTTTTAATCAAGTTGTCTTTTGTCAAAATTTCCTTTCTATTAAGAAACCATAGGAAGATCTTTATTTTTAACGGAATCTTTAGCTTCCATAGATACTTACGCAAATATCTAGTATGTCCATTTAATAAGTCTTCGTAATACGACTTAACCGTAAAGGTTCCATTAGAAGTGAGATTCCACTTAAATTTATCGTCCTCATCTACGAGGTTCACTCGCATTAACCTCTCAACTAGATTCAACCATTGTGTTCTATTGTTTCCTATTAGCGCCCGTCGAAATGGGAGATTAATAGGTACTGTCCCAAGAACATTAGCAACTGTGCTATGTTTGTTGGAGGCAATGACATATAAGGATGGGTATTCATTTTGTAGAGAAGTAGGACCTAACCAACTATCCTCCCAAAATTGAATCTCCTCCCCATTACCAATAGAAAATCTTCCACGCTTAAAGAAGTCATCTTTTACCTTCATAATTCCTTTCCAAAAAGGTGAATCCATAGGTTTAACTTGCACTTGAGATAACGTTTTATCCCCTAAGTACTTGTTAACTAATAACTCTTTCCAAACACCCTCTTCATTCATAATTTTATACAACCATTTACTTAGAAGACATTTATTCTGCTCTTGTAACACCGAAATTCCCAACCCGCCTTGGTCCTTAGGTCTACACACCAAATTCCATTTAGTTAACCTATACTTCCGCTTGAGCTGATTACTTTGCCAAAAAAACCGAGAACGATAAAATCTAACCGTTTTCTAACTCCCTTTGGAATTTCGAAAAAGGATAGTAAGAACATTGGTAAGCTTGTTAAAACTGAGTTTATAAGCACAAGACGGTCCCCGTATGACAACATCTTGGCCACCCAAGCCGCCAATTTCTTCTCAAACCTCCTCAACAGTTTTCCACTCCTTGTTTAGAAGTTTTCGGTAATGTATTGGTATCCCCAAATACCGAAAAGGTAACGAACCGATCTCACACCCAAAAATACGACGGTATTCCTCCTGGTCCTCTTTTGCTTTCCCGAAACAATACAATTCACTCTTGTGAAAATTTATTTTCAACCCCGAAAGCTGCTCAAACAAAGCCAGTATTAATTTCATATTCACGGCCTTCGCAGTGTCGTGTTCTAAAAATAAAATAGTGTCATCCGCATATTGAAGGATTGAGACCCCCCCTTCGACAAGGTGCGGCACTAAACCCCCCACTTGGCCATCCTCCTTTGCCCGAGCAATTAAGATAGCCAACATATCAACCACTAAATTAAATAACATCGGAGACATCGGATCTCCTTGTCGTAACCCTTTGAGAGTCTGAAAATAATGACCGATGTCATCATTAACCCGAATTCCGACGCTCCCACCTTGCACAAACCGAGCTACCCACTCGCACCATTGTGGAGCGAACCCCTTCATTCGTAATGTTTGCTGTAAAAAGGACCATTTCACTTTATCATATGCCTTCTCAAAGTCTATTTTAAAAAGAACCCCATCCATCTTTTTTCTATGCAACTCATGTATCGTCTCATGTAAGACAACCACCCCTTCAAGAATATTTCTTCCAGGAATAAACGCAGTTTGAGTGGGGCGGACAACTCTACTCGCAATAGAGGTGACTCGGTTTGTTCCTACTTTTGTGAAAATTTTGAAGCTCACATTCAACAGGCAAATAGGACGGTATTGTTCGATTTTGCTCGCATCCTCTTTTTTTGGTAGCAAGGTGATAATACCAAAGTTTAGCTTAAATAAAGGCAAGTTTCCCGCACGCAATTGCGCAAACATAGCCATCAAATCAACTTTTAGAATTTCCCAAAACTTTTGATAGAATTCCGCGGGAAACCCATCCGGCCCTGGAGCTTTATTATGTTCCATTTGTTGAATTGCCTCAAAAACTTCTTTCTCTGAGAAGTCTTGAGTCAAAATCTCATTTTCCTCTTGTGATATTTGCGGCATATCATGGATAACACTCTCGTCCAAAGAAAAATTATTTGTAACCGGCGCTCCAAATAATTTCTTATAGTACTCCGAAATATAGGTCTTAAGATTTTCCTGACCAACTATCGTACCTTCCTCTTGTTCCAATTGTAATATTTTCTTCTTCCTATGTTTACCATTCGCAATAATGTGGAAATATCTCGTATTATTCCCCCCTTCTTGAATGTATTTAACTTTTGCTCGCTGCGCCCATTTAGATTCCTCATCACGACGCAATTGGGCCAGCTTATCATCCGCCTCTCTCTTGGCTGCCCGCTCGGCGACCGTAAGATGAGTGGTTTCAGCTTTAACCTCTAATTCATTAATTAGTAAAATTAATTTATCTCGTAACATTTTATACTCCCCACTCAAATTTCTTGCCCACCCCCGTAGAAATTGACGTAGATGTCGAATTTTATTTTGCCACCGCTCAACCGGTGAGTTGCCCGTTTGGATCGCATTCCATTCACGAACAACATGTCATAAAACCCTTCCTGTTGAAACCACGATAATTCAAACGAAAATCTGCTAGAGTTACCCTTGAACGCATGTTCCCCGGTATCCAGTAACAACGGTGTATGATCCGACCCCGCACGGGTAAGAGCCTGCACCGTAACCAATGGATACTTTTGCTCCAGTCCACACTAGCTAGAAAACGATCCAACATCTCAAGAGTTGGCGTATCTCGTCTACTAGTCCAAGTATATTGTCTACCAGACAATTTTAAATCCTTCAAGCTCAAACTCTCAATTATCGCATTAAAGATAGTTGGCCATCTAGCATTAAAATTGTCATTATTTTTCTCCTCTTGTCTCCTAATGATATTAAAATCCCCCCGACCAACATCGGTACCGTCTCTCCTTCGCAAATTCTTACCAATTCTGCAAGAAATTCTGGTTTTTTGTTATCCTGAGCCGCCCCATAAACAACCACCAACGCCCAACTAAACCCATCCAACTTCGTTCTTAGGTGTAATTTAACGCAAAAATCACCTGAGACAACATCTTGTACTGTGAAAGTAGCATTATTAAAGCCTAATAACATGCCACCCGACCTCCCGTGTGGAGGTATACAATACCATACAAAATCCAAACCCGCAGCCAAAAAAGTAAGAAAAGGTGTGGTGAAAGAAGACCTCCCTGTCTCAATTATAGCCACAAAGTCAAGTTTATTCTCCTTAACAAACTCATGAACAGCCAAGTGTTTTGCAGTGTCCCCAAACCCATCTGAATTCCAAATCATGCCCTTCATTTTTTCTTGATTGTTTTTTAAAATTTAGAGTATATGGCTAATCTCACACCCCTTCTAATCGCACGTTTAGAAAGAGCTTTCTTTTTTCCTCTACCTCTTATTGACGCTAAGGTCTCATTAAGATCCGCATGATCCTCCGAGACCTCATCCTCATCATCCACTAAATCTTCGCAAATATTAATGGCCTTTTTTAAAGCTAAGTTAGATTCGGATTCATCATTTTTTGGAGGCAAAGAATTTTTCAGAAAAATAACTTCCTCTCTCGCTCTACCTCCATAATAGCCGAAATAGAAGAATCTACTTGCACATCATTAATTCCTAACGAAATACCCAAAACACTCGTTCTACGTTTAATTTCAGAATTAGATAACGAGCGTAAAGAAAGCTTGGCATGTGCTGACATACCTGGTGGTGAGCCATAAGTCTTGCGCGCAGCAAGATCCATCGCACGATCAAGTTGAGGAAGATCCGCATTGTGTTGCTCCCTCAATCTCTGACTAGACCTCACCTCCATCTCCAGCATCCCCCCAAAAGCCATGATCTCACTCTCCGATGGCCTCGCTGTTAGCCCATCCGCGGTAGGTGTGACCTTTGACATCCCTGCCCGCAAGAAAGAGGTTGCGGCCTGAAAGGATTCCCCTGTCGATCCATGTACGATCCACCTACATCCTCCAAGTTTGATCTCGGAGATAAACACGTAGGCGTCAGTTTCGTAGGCGTAGTCCAATCCGCACCCTCATCCTGAGAAACCGGCATGCCCCCTTCTCTGTCGCTAGTCGTCTGCCCACTGGCAGAGGAAGCATCAATATCGCTGCCGCAGCAGCTAGAGGGCGCAGAAGACCCATCCCCGCTGAAGCAAACATCAGCGAGCTTCGCCTGTTTGCTGCCATCAGTCACCGTAGCTTCCTGTTCTGAAGTCCCCGAGCACCACTGCCCCCCAACCTCAGTGTCATAGCATGCTCCAACTCCATCACTCTCCCGTGCTGTCTGTAGACCCAGATCATTAGCACCACCCTTGGCAGCCAACGCAAGAAGCTGCTGTTTAGCTAAGTGAAACTGTTTCTTCACCATTGGAGAGAAGACTACACCCGTCACATTTTTTTGAACCGTTGAAGAGATAGCAACCCCCATCACATTCTCCTGCATAGGTTCAGAGGCCGCAGCCCCTTCAGTGCCCTTCACCCCCGAGTTAATTGAAACTTCATCCGTCACCATAGCATCGGTTTTAGTGTTATCTTGCTCTCTCTTGTCCTCCCCTCGATCAGAAGCGCTGTCACTATCATCACCTTCGTCACCCGGAGGAGGTGACCGTGGTGCATCATCCTCATTATCCCCAACATCAACCGGGTGTTCAACTTTAAACTTCAAACGGTAAAAGCCATCTTTTATGAAGATCGTCGATTGAGAGGGAATAAGAGTGTAATCAATACAGCCCACAAGTATACGCAGCACTCCATGTTTGCGAGTAAATTTCATATCCACCTTAAACGTTTTACCGAATAGAGAACCCAAGCTCCAAAGAGATAGAAAATCCCCGGTAGTCTTGGGATGAATCCCATAAACTCTAATCCACTTCTTTGGCAACTTCTCCAAGGGTTCGACCGAAGCAGCCCACGGTACCACCGTGATCTCAGTTTGGCCGCCAGGAACCTTGCACGCACCAAAAATAGCTAGTCTGTCTAGATCACTCTTAGAGGGAAAGGGCACCTTGAAAACATTGCTACCCACTTGCTGAACATCCCAATAAAACTGATCCCACGGAACCAACCGCTGCAATTGAGCTACAACTTGAGGGATAGAAAGTTCCCCATTAGTCACAGTAACCATAGCCGTGCGAACGTTATCAATCTTCGGTTTGTAGGAATGAGTTGTTGGCTGTTCAAAAAACATGAGGCTCTCAGATATGTGACCATGAACAATCACTTGCGGTTTGGGTGCCTTCAACAGCGGACACACCTCCGGAGGGTGCTCTTTACTCTCACAAATGTCACAAACTTCAACCGTACACTCTTTGCCATGGTGGCCAGGTTCATCACAACGATAACAACGTGTTTTATTCCCTGTCTTCGCCTTCTTAGCTGCTGCTGTGCCAAAACCCCCAACTCCAGAACCACCGCTTTGAGCACGGCCCCCTCCACTTTGCGAAGGTGGAGGCACTTGTGATGGGGTTGCCCCCACCGGTGTGGCACCCTTGGCGATGAGCTCAGCGGCCGACGCAATCTGATTACCCGAGACTGGTGCAGCTTGTGGGAGTGCGTTCCCCGAAGCAATCGTCACGCTCGGCTGCCGCAACGCCGCCGTAACCTGACTCACAATCTTAGCCAGCATCTCCTCCGACAAACCAGAAGCCACCTGCCTATCCCCTGAGTTTCCAATCACACCATCACGCGAGTCCCTTCCTGCCGACATTCTTCCTCCCCCAACTCGATCTCCTCGGTACTGAGAATTACGATTGTAGGAGAAACTTCGCTGGTGTTGATTCCCCTGACCAAAACCCGAACCCGCATTGAATCCGCCAAAGTTTTCTTCGAACCCTTGCTGCCTAGGGTTCGTCTGCCCCGCCGTGCCGCTAGGGCCTCCGACCTCGAAGTTATTCTGCCGCTGATCCCCCTGACGGAACCCCGAGGAATTCGCCTGGAAACCGCGTCCAGCTCCTTCTCGATACAGCGGTCCGTTTCCGCCGTTTCCTCCATCACCTTGACCAGGAGGGACACGGCCAGGGCAGCCTCCTCGGCCATCACCACGACCAGGGTAGCCTCCACGGCCATCACCTTGACCAGGAGGAACACGACCAGGATAGCCTCCAAGGCCGCGACCTTCCCGACCGTACCCTCCGCCATTGCCCGCCATCGCAGCGGCTAGCGATCGCGGCGGCAGAGGAAAATCTTTACTGTGTGTGTTACGTCGTAAACCTAACCCGAATAGGTTTATTCTCCCGATCGGACGCTGCGTCGATGTGTACTGGGCCGCAAACCCCACATCATCATATCCATCAAGGTGTAGGCCCGCATGGCCTTCCAAATTTTGTGATTGAACATTTGAATTATGTGATCCGCAATCACCGCCCGTCGTCTCCGATGCCGGCATCGCAACTCCGGCACGGATCTTGGGGTTCGCCGTTGCCTTTCGGACGCATCCGATCATCTTCTTCGCCAACGACGCCTCGTCAAGACAGCGATGATGGTAGCACCTCCCTCTAGGGCTGAGAACCCTGGACACAGGGGCCAACCTTTTCTTACCCGGCGACGTCGTACCGGATCTTCGCCGTCTTCTGCACACCGTGGTCCAATCTCCAGTCTCACCATCATCCACGAAAGACGACGGCGGCATAACCGGGAACTTGGGTACACGGGATCGAGGACGCGGCGCCGAACCTGCATTGACAACCATCGTCGTTAGTTTAGCAGCCGCGTACCTTTGTAATCTTCTCTTCTCCATCCTCCGTTCCAGCCTAGACGCCGATATGAAGGTCGTCGCTGACGGATCCGCCGCCGGCGTCTTGCACTCATCGTTGAAAGACAAGTACTTGTCACCCGACGGTTCCCGCACGTCCTCTGCGCTCTCCGCCTCCGACTCCACCCCCGAGAGACACCAAAAGTGTCCACCGATGCGGGGAGAGAGGAGGGGCGAGGCCTCCCGGCGCACTCCAGTCTTCTCCGGCGAGCTCTCAGGAGATCTCACCGGATTCCCTGGGACCGCCTTTCCCGTCGCCTCCTCGCTTGTTGCTGTCATGGAGTAATTGCATGTGAGGAGAAAGGGCATTGATTATGATGATGTGCAGCAAATGATGGAGTTGCGTATGCAGAGCCTGCCAATGTCAATGTAGGACTCACTCGCAGGCATATGGAGGGGCTCCTGCATCTGCTGGATATGTGGAATAATGATCTCCTTCTGCGCGTGGAATAGGCGATACCCTGTTTCCTTATTAGCCCGTTTTTCTGTGAAAACACAACTTGGTGTTGTGAGTTTACTGCTGAAATTTTTGTGCTAACTGAATCTTGTAACATGTCGTTTGCTTGAACTAATTTTGAGGTGGTACCATCATAAAACTGTACCGCGCCCCTCGATCCCATGCCAACCTTGTCGTTGTCCATGTCGATCGTGGCATGATGTTTCTGCTCCTGTGCGTAAGCTACGGGCCCTGGTTTGTCGTCCAGGCCACGGTCGCAAATTATCCCATAGGAAAATTTATTCATCAAGCTTCAATGGCTTTTCAGAATACTCAAACAGTAGAAACTGGAAGTGATATCTACAAGCCTACAAATAAATTAGCTAAATATATGTGAGCTTTCACAAGTACTAATGAGATATTGTGGTTTAGCCACTGCATGACTGGAACCATGATCAAGACTAAAGGAGAAGAAACAGAATGATAAACGCAAGTCATGTTTCCAATATTTACTTGCACAGTTGCACATCATGAACACAAGGAACTTTAAAATTTCTGCACTGAGCAATTATTCATGTATATCACGTATTTACATTCTTACGAGCTGCATAATGAAATTGGATGAATTATTCATGATACCACCATGCTGTTCACAGCTGCTAATATGGTTAAAACGCCTGTAACAGAATCATTCCCCTGCCCCAGTGCACCAGAACCGAACAAGCCACTAACACAAGATTGGTGTACAGGAGATTAAACAGCTTTCTGTTAGCTTCCCTCTTGACTAAGAAGTAAGAACCAGGGCGGAGCATAAGCCCTTGATAACTGTGTTGTACGAGAAGACATTAGCCACCCAGCCAAGATTCGACATCCTGTGAAGCAGCAGGTCCACAGCCACATCTGTCCGCTTTGCGTGGCAGAGGACCTTGAGGAGGGTGCTGACAATAACGTTCTCTGCCTTCAGGCCTGCCCTGAGGAAGCGGCCGAAGAAGACGAGCGCTAGGTCTGGCTGCCGCACGCGGCAGCAGCAGTCGAGCAGGATGCCGTAAGTGTGGACTGTGGGCGACAGCACCGGCGGGCCACCGCCTCGGGTCATGCGGTTGAAGAGGGCAACAGCGAGTGAGAGGCTGTCGGTGCAGGCGGCGGATGGTGGCGCGCGGGCGAGGGCGGCGAGAAAGCTGTTGAGGGAGCGCATGGGGACCGGAGTGGCCTGCCGCAGCATTTCGTCGAACAGGTAGTGTGCATCCTCGGGGCTGAGCGTCCCGCAGCGGATGCGCTCTGTGGCGGCGGCGAGGGCGAGGTGGGGAGCCCAGCGCGAGGACGGTGCGGTGGAGGAGGAGCGCCGGAGGAGTGACATTGGAGCTGTCGAGCGCGGGAGGAGGTTCGCGCTGGTTTGCCGTGCGGCCTGGGGAAATTTTGGAGTGAAAACTGTAGGGGCGGGTTGTACAGTGTAGAGAACTAGAAATACACTCTTTTCTTTGGTTTTGACCTTACGATTAGTAGACTGATGCTTTAGGAGATAGCCTCATACATCACACGGAGGGGATATTTTGACTGATATGACTAGATGCTCCTATTGTGAAAATACATTTTAAAATCTAATGAAACTTTTTTGGGTGTATCCAAACATTTTATGTTCACGCGGAAAATTCGCTAAAAATGTATATTTTTTGCTTGTATAAAAAGATAAAATGTATACTTTTCAAGAAGCATTTTTTTGATCTTTTTCACAGAGCCCCAAGTAATGTCTTTTTTGTGAATTTCATGTTCGAATATAGAATGTCCGGATTTTTTTTTTTTACTTGTTAAACATTTTTCAATATAGTTTTTTTGGGCCATTGAGCACTTTTTTTAAAACATTTTTGACTTTTTCGAGCCCTCGTGTCGCCTCTGTGGCTTCCCCATGCAGCGAGCGTTGTGATTCCTCGCCTCATGTGGCCCTCCTTTCCTCGCCCCTTTGCAACATTCCTCGCCCCAATTTTTTTAACAGAGCCACAAAGTAATGTTTTTTTGTGAAATTCATGTTATAAAATAGAATGTCCGGATTTTTTTTGACTTGTTAAACATTTTTAATTTTTTTTGGAACATTGAGCACTTTTTTTTAACATTTTAGACTTTAGCCCTCGTGTCGCCTCTCTGGCTTCCCCATGCAGCGAGCATTGTGATTCCTCACATGGCTGCAAATCGCCTCATGTGGCCCTCCTTTCCTCGCCCCTTTGCAACATTCAGGCCACAACCGGCCCGCTGGGCGCCGAGGATGACGTCGCGGTCTTTGTCACGCTCGGCGATGCTGGGAGCCCCTTCTTCACCCTCAAGCGGAACGCCAAGACCGAGCCGTGCCCACCGCATAGGAGAAGCGTGGGCGGCATCATCACACGTGAGCCCGTGCCTCCGTCTCCAGCTCGAGGAAGAGTTTCCCTGCACCAGCCGCCGAAGAAGGTGAAGGGGAGCCGACAGAGGTGGACGCCGCTCTCCGGGCACAAGAGGTGCTACTCGAACGTCGACATAGCCAGTCGGCATGCGACCACGCGAGGTGGCCGACACCGACTACATCGATCTTGACCCCAATAATGGCGGCACGGGGCCAAGCGGCAACTGGGAGGAGGACTACATCACTATCGAGGAGCTGAAAGGAGAACTACACCGATCTTGACCCAAACAATGGTGTCCCCGAGGAGCTTCCAGGTCTGACCGGCGCCCTCGATGAATCGCGGAACATCATTCCATTGGCTCCTAAGAGCATCTCCAGTCAGGGTCCCCAAATCCGTCCCCAAACTGTCTGGTCAGGTGTCTGGATGCAACCATAAAACGTGACCTCCTCCAACCGTTGCCCCCAAATGCCATCCCGAATATGGGGCCACTTGCATGTGATTGGTGAAAAAGGAGAGAGAAAATAATTGAAGGACAAAAGAAAGGAAAAAGGTGGTCCAAGCGCCTCCAAACTCACCCATATGTGGGGAAGAGTTTGGGGTGTACGGACGCGCCAGACACGGTCGGACGAAAATAAACCGGTTTGGGGCTGTTTGGGGGTCTCGCTTGGAGATGCTCTAAAATGTCACCATGGCGTGGTCCGCGTGCGACCACGGCAAGACGACCAAAATCGAATATATCGATCTCGACCCCAATAATGGCGGCGGCCAAGCGACAACTAGTGGGGAGGACTACATCGCCTTCAAGGACTAGATTAGAGTTAGTTAAACTTCATTAAATTTATAAAAAATCCTAATTTATATGTAGTTTGTATGTTATTTTTTATATATTTGGGACACGACTTGTCGACTTGAATGAGGCACATTCCATAGGTGAGTGCTGGACGTTATATAGGGTGTGCCGTCTGCGTGACTGGAGATGCTCTTGTGTCAAAAAAAACTGGAGTATCGCATTTCCTCGTACTAATCGGGAAAGAGATGTAGTACTAAGTAAATGAAAATGTCCCTATTTCTTTCACAGTAAATAAATGGGAAATAATATATTTACCACACAGACACAAAGCTTTCCCTCAAAAAAAAAACGCACACTAGATGCCGCATATGGAGAGCTTTGCGAGGTTGTTCTAGTGTATCTGAAAAAATGCTTCCCTGGCAAAATGTATTTATGTTGGTACATGGAAGAAAAATCTAGTCAACATTGTTTTCTATGTTTCCTTTCTGTTTTACCGTATTTTGTAAATAATAACTCTCTTCTCTCAACGAGAAGAAGGCTTTACCCGTCGCATCGGTGAAACACACCAAAATAAAAGGGTTTGATCTGGGTAATTGGGATGCTACTTATCTGAATTATGCTCATTGCTCAATTACGTTTTGCTCTTTTTTTGTCTGCAGTTTGTGCTCGAGTTGATGGCAACTGGGTCACAGATTGTGTAGATGCACCTCAAGCTTTCTATTTTTTGAACGTTGATAAAACTGGAGATAAATACTATCACAACTAATTTCTGAAGAGCCATATCCTGGGAGCCATTTTTAGACCATGGATTAGAATGTTAAGCGCGTAGAGTCAGTTGTAGACCGTGTCTTGCTCACTTGTGAAGAACTTTGCAAATCGTCAAGGCAATGCGGTCATACATATCCATGCTCATGTTGCCTTGGCTCTGATACACCTATTCCTGTCCTGGTCTCGATATAAAGAAGATTTCTCATCCTTTTGGCAATAATGTAGTAAGGCATTTTAGTTCTCACAAAGTCATGAAATAATCCGAAGTTTAGGCAACTCATCAAAGCTAGCATCTCAACCAAAGCAAGATAACACTGAAACCAGCACTGCTTGAACGCCAGCTATTTATGCAGTAGTGAATTTCACCGGACTCCAAGGTCAGACTGTTACTCAGTTCTAAGATTCCAAATATCAAGATATAAATTTTAAAAAGCGCAATGAACACATATAAGCAGGAATCCAACAGCGAAATTTCCCAGCCTGATACAACACGGAAGATAACTAAAAGGCACGCCCGCACACTATAATGCAAGCAAGATCGGTTGGCAGGTGAGCTTGCCACTCCATGATTTGCTTGAAATATAAAGTAAAGCAGATTAAATGAATCGTGAGTCAATTACTGAATAACAGGGGCAAGCCACTAAGCCAGTGTGCCTTCAACATTCATAAATGTCTACGGTAATTAGATAATACATGGGAGATATGAAACTAAGTGATGCATTCCTCCAGATCCACTTCATAGCTGACCTACATAGAGGGCTTAATCTCTGCCACAAAACCTGAAGTGGAAGAACCTACACCCACCAAGCCATCTCTGCATTTTTATCCAGCACGACTCTAGATACCTGCAGAGCAAGCATCAACGTCAGCCAAACAAACTTGTACTTCCATTCAGGAAAATAGTCGTTTCAAAGTTGACCATCTCGGCAAGTCAGCATTACTAGATAAAACCAACATCTGATGATCTGAAACAGAAAACACTAGCCAATAGGTTATTTGTGCTGTAGTGGCACACATTTAGCTTCTACTGTTAGCAGTTTTTGGCTACATCTGGCACGAGTACAGGCTAAAAGATCAGTGGGCATATTTCGGGCCTCATGGAATAAGATAGCATAAGCACATGATTTCTAGCTCATGGCATACCTTTTACAAAGATACGAGCTAGCTAGTCCCTAACAAACCTTATGGTCATGCATCATCTTATAAGTTGCATTCAGGATAAAATGGATGTAATATTTTTTTCCCTGAACAACATCAATCAATACTCTCAACACTACTTCTAATGATGACATGATACTGAAATAAGAACATGGAATTAGTGATAAAAGCAGCTGAACCTAGTCATATTTTTTTGGGATGTGTTCGTTATGAAGTATGAAACATCGGAGGTCACCAAATTTGAAAAACTTACACTACTACACACAGAGCATAGATTCATAAAGTTTTCACTTCGTACTAGCCAAATTATATTAGTGGCTAATACCTGATTACATATATGTGCAAGTTTGGTGTACAAAGAGCAACATGCTGATAAAATATTTAACCAAACATCCTAAGACCAGAATAATCACCCATAAACTACAATAACTGGAAGTGAAACGATAAACAGCAGTATAAGATTTAACAAAGGCATATCTTCAACTACTGTGACAATCGTTAGCTCACAGGTATCAAAACCCAAAACGAGCAGGAATGTGAAATCAAATACCTACAAGTCCATATAAATAAAGGAAATTTGAAACCAGATGCTCAAGTATTTATAGTTACTCCCTCCATCCCATAATAATATGATGTTACTACAACCAAAAATTTAGGAGGTGCTTTGGGGCTGACTATTTGGAGGGGTTTGGGGTGGTAGTTTTCGGAGTTCCGAAATCTTTTTAAGTATTGGGAGGAGTTTAGGGAGACTGCTGGAGCAGCGTTTTCGCTGTTTTTGGGGAAGGGGGGCGGTTTATAGGTATTGGGAGTCTCCTTTGGGACTCTGCTGGAGGTGTATATAATGAAAGCTTACACTGTAACCAGTATCAGCTATCAATAACCAGAAAGGGGAGATTAAGCTCCAAATCCTAAGCACATGACACAATGAAATTCCAACAAAATACAACAAAAACGAGGAGACATCAATTAGGCATTCAAATAAATACATAACATGCCTAGTGTCATTCAACAAAAGTAAGTCAATTTTTATACAGCAACCATAACAGATACACATAACACGCCTACTGTCAAATTTACTGAATGTTTACGAAATAGCATATACTCAACATTATCTTAAAAATGAAAATATGCACCCACATACTATTAGCTAGTCAGAACAGACGATTATTCTGGAGCTATTTTGCAGCTCGTTCCACGTCATATTGGAAAAGAAAACACATACTAACAATCCTGGCAACATAAGTGGTCATGATCTACAGTATATTTAACTAAATCAAGAGCAAAAGATTAAATTGAATGCCTCAACTGTTGTTTTTTCATGGTACAAATGGACTTGCCCTATGCACGACATTCCTTAGTGAAGTATGAACAATGTTTTCAAAATTTCAAACCAAGTGGTTATGATGGATTTAAGACTATAAGCAATATCAGCAGAGATAACAATATAAAATGAAAGAGATATAACTAGGCTTAAGCATCCAAAGGGTTCAAGCTAGTATTTTATGTAATCGACTTCCAGCTATTTGTATATCTCCTATTGAGAAAAAAGGGCACTGCACATATGCACTAACACTACCATTAGACGATTTTTGCATCTGTCAATAGGCAGGCAATGATGAAATTACTGCAATTATTGATCAAAGAAATTTCCAACTTGTGCACTTTATTGCATATTCATAAAATAAACTGATGGTGAAAATTATCTAGCTCTGACTTAAACCATATAAATTACAGAAACAATATTAACAGCTTGCAGCCCTCTGCCTGGTTATAGAGCATAAGGTAAGTCAGATAACACTAACAGATTATTTCTAGATCGTAATCGTTACATAAAACATGACTGCACAAGCCTCAGAACAGAACACTGCAACAGATCATCGCTATATGCTGAAACAGGTATCAAGCAGCAAAGAAACAAATGATATGAGTATATAAAACTACTTAAAATTGTTGTCTTAACACGAGAAGAGATGTGGACATAATGTCATCAACCAATTACTGAAATATATTTTGGTTCTTTCCTATCCGCAATTTAAGGCATGCTATTTACCTGAAGCGTAGACCCTCTCGAATGGATGATAGAAAAAAATGGTCATGGTATCAAGCTTCTTGAACTTCAGCGAGTCAAGATGGAAAATGAAGAGGCCGAGCGGTGTAAATAGAAACACCGCATTATTCTCCTCAGCAAACCCCAGTATCAGTGGGGGCCGCCATCCTGCACTGGTTTCAGGGAAAGTATATTGCCCAGTTCAATAGTTCTTGCAAGCCCCCATGAATCAACACCATGACAATCGGTCTTCCTCTTCCATAACTGGGCGGTGTGATCCGGCATTGTCACAGAGAGTAAGCCCAGCCCACCACCCTCGGCCTGCATAATCTTCAAGCTGCTGTCCTTGCCATTCATATGCGCTGGTACCTGTATCAGAGCTAGGCTTTCCTTCTCCAAATCAAACTCAAGAATTCCAACCATATCCCCAACAAGTTTCCAGTACAGGGAATCCCCAGCCAACACAGCATCATCCCTATTACTGACGGTAAGTCTGCTCCCATCAGCCTGGTACAGAATCGGAGTTGAAGCTATGTTTCCCCATAAGCCTGTCTTTGAGGAGTAAACGCAGGCGAGGATTTGTTTACCCTGCATGTCCTCGTTGTTTGCCACCACTACCAAGACCACCTGGAAGTGATGGCCGTCTCCGGCAGCCCGAAGCACGCCCCACCTCCATTGATCCCGATCAATTTGGCCTGTTCCGCAAACCCTGGGGGAACCGCGACGCGGTGCTGGTCGCCGGTGACGGGGTCCCACACCAGGACACTGAGACGCCTCGGAAGGAAGACGAGCACGAGACCGTGGCGGCATCCAAGCGGGATGAACCTGCCGTCGTCGTCGTCCTCGCGCTGCAAGGAGAAGCGTCCGGGCGGGACGCGGTTGGGGGCATCGAGGGTTGGCTGGAACGAGAGTCCTCCGTCGTCTATGAGGAAGACGCCGAGGAGGGGAGGGTTGCGGCGGTGGTGGCGGCGGAAGCGGCGGGAGAAGCCGGGTCGGAGGCGATGCCGCGCCAGCGGCTGCAGATGGCGGAGGCGCGGGGGAGGGAGGACGGCTGCGGGGGGAGGCGGAGGAGGATCTCGGAGAGCAGGTCGTCGTCGTCTAGCGGCGAGGTCGCCGGCGGCGAGGAGGGGCGGCGGCGGAGGCTGCTCATCTAGGTCTCGTCGGTGATGCGGGATGCGGTTGCGGTGAGCCAATGCTTAGCGAAGAGAAGTGCAGGCCGTAAAATGACAGAGAACAATCTCTAGCAGATCCGAATATACCGGCCCACGATGGCCCACGATGGCTGCTGAATAGAGGAATGTGATGAGGTATATTTTGGCCACGCTGCCCTAGAAAAAACATGACATTGTTTCCCTAAAATAAGAAATGTTTCAAGAACACGACAAACGGGGATGCACATGAAATGATATGGACAACAAGAAATTTAATTACTCCCTAGATGGCTATCGCGTGGAACACGTGATAAGCTACCTCAAATCAACCAACAAAAAGCCCCTCAGCATGAGCATATGCCGCGTTAGCAAATCTTCTCGCCAAAACCAATTTTAAGGGAGGCTGCATTTATGATTGGATTGAGCGGCACGACCTGATAGACTGATACTCCCTCTAGAGCAAATGTGCAAAAGCTGGAATGGAATCCCAACCCATAAACAAGATCTGAACCATTTTATTGTGGCAACGATGCCGAACTGATTTCCACACTTCTTTTTGCAGGACCAAGCCATGTTTCCGACTTTCTGGGCCAACGTGTTCATAACTATCGGAATCATTCAGAATTGCAATGCAGGTATTCTTGCATGCCAAACTCAATTCCAAACAAATATGATTCGTTAAGTTAGACTAGCTGTTGGTAAATCATTTTTTGTTTATGTTTAGAGAAGTAGGAACAAGTATATGTACTCAAGAAAAGAAAAAAAGGTCGGTGGTCTGTGTTTTCGATTAATGTATATTGATTCTTTGTAGATTGGTGGTTATCTGAGCCATCTTATGTACCGCGAAAAGAACTGTTCCAATCTGTATACTTCCTCAGAGCATCCAAACGGAGAGGTGTCGTTGGATACTTGGATGGTGAGTGTCGGCGCCCCAGCTTGCAGAGCTAAATATGGCCATGAGTGCAGTGCTTGAGATGACTACACGATACTACTTGGTGAGCTTCCCCTGCAGTAGCATCCAGAATGAGAAAGTGATGCAGTTAACGAGAAGTAACGCCGAGCCCAACATCCATCCCTCGTTGCTATTACTACCGGTGGTGGAGTGTTCTTGGAATAAAGATGTTCCAACACCCTTGTACAGGCTCAGCGGCGTCGACCGATACAGATGTCTATGCAAATTTTGCAACACCTGTCTTGCTCCTCACATTCACTTTTCTAACATGCAGAATCAGTTTCAGTCTGGATAAACAATTTGTAACCTATTATATGTACTAAAAATGGAGTATTTTTTTGTGATCTATGTTCTGAACGTTGATAAAACTGGAGCCAAATACTATCACAACTATCATTTCTGAAGAACTATATCCTGGGAGCCATTTTTAGACCATGGATTAGGATGTTAAGGAGGCCGTGTCAGTTATAGAGCGTGCCTTGCCTCACCACACCACTTATGAAGAGCTTTGCAAACCTTGGAGCTATATCCTGGGAGTCATTTTTTGTCACACGAGACATTTTAGTTCTTACGAAGTCAAGAAAAAATCCAAAGTTTAGGCAATTCATCCAAGCCTTGACAGCATCTCAAGGAAAGCAAGATAGCACCGAAAACAAGCAGTGCTTGAACCACCAGCTATTCATATAGTACTTTTTCTTAAACGATTTATGCAGTACTGAATTTCACCAGTCTAAGCTTCTTGCCTTCTTCACAACTCTCAGGTCAGATGCGATTCAACATTCATTAGTCATTGCCAAATTTCAAATATCAAGATATAAATTTTAAAAAGCTCACAAGACATCATGGAACATATATAAGCAGGAATCCAATAGCGAGATTTCCAGCCTGATACAAAACAGAAAGATAAGCAAAAGCACACGTTCACACTAAAATGCTTTGCTTATATGAAGTAAAGCAAATTAAATAAATCACGAGGTAATTACTAATTAACAGGAGCAAGTTGGTGTGCCTTGAACCTTCATGCCAGTTGACTAATGTGTACAGCAATCAGATAACAGATAATACATGAGAGTTAACAAACTAAGCGATTCATTACTACAGATCCACTTCATAGCTGCCGTACATAGAGGGTCAATCTCTGCCTCAAACATACAAAGTGGAAGAACCTACACCCGACGAGCCATTTCTGCATTTAAGCCACCAGAACTCTAGATTCCTGCAGAGGCAACATCAGCAGTCAACAAATTTACTCATTCAGGAAAAATGTGTCAAAAGCTCCAACGTTGTGACCATCTCAGCAAGTCAGCATTATTAGACAAAACTAACATCTGAAACAGAGGACAACATTAGCCAATAGGTAATTTGTAGTGTAGTGGCACACCTTCAACTTCTACTGTTAGCAATTTTTGGCTATACCTGATCTGAGTAGAAGGCTAAATGATCAGTGGGCATATGAGGGCATAATCATCTCGAACCAGGCATGACAGTACAAGCTTAGTGGTTCATTTGCTACTACATAGCATGACAGCATAATCATCTCTAACCAGACACGAACATATGCACAAACAGGGAAAGAGTAAGGGTCCTAACTCCCAACTCCAAAGTCATCAGTCACTGGAGGAGCTACAGGAAGAAGAGCCCACACTATATACTAGAACGAACTTGAGTAATAAGGAGGTAAACTGAAAGCAAGGAAGCTGCGTGAAAGGGAAGGAAAACAAAAGATCAAATCCAGAGTATTAGAGCGGGCAGAACATCAGTAGAAGATAAGCTTAGCTGCTCACCCAGTAGATCAAATAGCATATCTGACCGGCCGATTATCTTACATATTGAGCAAATGCTCAGCCCCCTCATGTCCAACATCAACACATGCTCATGCAAGCATAAGAAGTAAAACAAGGTGTCATGTGGGGCAGAGTATATGGCCACGGCACCGAAGATTGAGAGCCCCATGTTGTAACCAATATCCGCTAACAATAAACCAGAAAAGGGAGATTAGGCTCCAAATCCTAAGCACACGGAAAAATTCCAATGGAAGACAAAACAAAAACGAGGGAACGTCAACTAGGTAAAAAATGAAAATATTCACACTACTATTAGCTGGTCAGAACAGAGAAGATATCTAGAGCTATTCAGTAGCTGATTCCACATCATAGAAAAGAAAACAGATACAAAAAAATGCTGACGACATAAGTGATCACGATTTAAATCATCTAAGTAAATAATAACTCTCTTTTCTCAGTGAGAAGACAGCGGTAACCATCGTGTCGGTGGAACACACGAACATAAAAGGGTTTGATCTGGAGAGTATTTGCGCTGCTACTTTTCTTAGTTATGCTCATTGCTCAATTATGCTATGCTCTGTTTTTGTCTGTTGTGCTTGCGCTGATGGCAACTGGGTCACAGATTGTGTAGATACAGCTCAAGTTTTCTATTTTTTGGACGTTGATAACACTGGAGCTAAATACTATCCCAACTTAAGAGCCATATCCTGGGAGCCATTTTGAGACCATGGATTAGAATGTTAAGTGGGTAGCATCAGCTGTAGAATGTTAAGTTGAAAAAAACACACATACAAACAAATGCTGGCGACATAAGTGATCATGAATTAAATCATCTTAAAGTAATTAAGCACGAAAATATGGCATTGAACTCCTAATATTATTACTTTCCTCGTACAAATGCGAGGCAACCAATTTTTGTAAGTTTCAAAGCAACTGGTCATATGGATTTAAGCCTATCATCAAAATCAGCAGAGATAACAATGCAGAGTGAAAGAAATATAAGTAGGCTTAAGCTTCCAAAGGGTTCAAGCCAGTTTTCCAAGTAGTAAACTTCCAGTTGTTCTGTATCTTTTCTTGAGAAAAACTGGCACTGAACATATGCACTAAAACTACCATTAGGAAATTTTTGCATCTGACAATGCGCCAGCATCGAGGAAATTAGTTCAATTATTCTACAAAGAATTTGCTAATCTTGTATTCATTGTTTCGTGAAATAAACTGATGCTGACAGTTTCCTCAATTTGACTTTAAAACAAAGAAATCACAGAAACGTAGCTACTAGTAGAATAACTGCAGACCGTCGTCTGGTTACAGATCATAAGGTAAATTAGATACCACAAACAGTTTTTTTCTAGATCATAATCATTACATAAAACACCGTGGCACAAGCATCAGAGCAGAATACTGCAGAAACAAAATAGCTACATGATGAAGAAGTCACAAGCAGAAAAATAAACAAATGATACGACACTACTTAAAATTGTTGACTTGATATGAAATGTTATAAACATATTTTCATCAGCCAATTATAGAATAATAGCTTGGTTTTGTTGGCATGCTAATACTGCAGCGTGGACACTTTCGAATGGATGATAGTAAGAAATGTTGTAGGTTTTGAAAAGATTCTTAAACTTCAATGAGTCAAGATGGATCATGAACACGCCAATTATTGTCCACAAGAGCACCACATTATTTTCCTCAGCAATCCCTAGTACAAATAGGGGCCCTTTCTCCTCCGGTTTCAGGGAAAGAAGCTTGTCAAGTTCAATAGTTCTTGCAAGCCCCCAAGAAGCAACACCATCACAATCAGCCTTCCTTTTCCATAACTGGGCAGTATAGTCTGAGTCTGACACTACGAGGTAACCCAGCCCACCGCCCTCGACCCGTGTCATCTTCGAGCATTTTCCCTCGCCATAGATATCCACTGGTGGCACCTGTATAACAGCTAAGCTGTGCGTCGCCAAATCAAATTCCAGAATTCCGGATAAATTCCCAACAAGAAGCCAGTAAAGGGAATCTCCATCCATCACAGCATCATCCGTATAAACCATGGTGGGTATAGGAATCCCTTGAGGCCCCTGGACCCCATTAGGCTGGTATGGAAGCGGCGTTGAGATGAGATCTCCCCAAAGGCCTGTCTTTGATGAGTAAACGCAGGCGAGCGCGCATAGATTTTGTATGTCGTCGCCGACTACCCTGCCGTGACCACCAGGAAGTGTTGGTCCTCTCCGGCAGGGCGAAGCACCGCCCCATTGACCAGGCCCTGGGTTTTTTTCTCAAGGAACGCCGCGGGAATGGCAATGTGGTGCTTGTCGCCGGTGACGGGGTTCCACACCAGGACCTGTCTGGGACTCGAGATGAGGAAGAGGCCATGGCGACATGCATGGGACATGGGACGGTCGAAGTCGTCGTCAAGCTGCAAGGAGAAGCGCCGGGGAGGGATACGATTGGGGGCCTCCAAAATAGGTGCGAAGGAAGGACCTCCAAACCTATCGAAGAAACCGAGGAGGGGCGGGTTGCGGCGGTGGCGGAGGCGGAACCGGCGGAAGAAACCGGGGTCGGATAGGAGGCGGCGCCAGCGGTTGCAGACGGCGGATGCGCGGGGGAGGGAGGAGGGCTGCGGCGGGAGGCGGAGGAGGATCTCGCAGAGAAGGTCGTCGTCGTCCAGCGGCGTCGCCGCCGGCGAGCGGGCGTGGTGGCGGCGGCGGCTGCTCATCTAGCCCTAGAGCTTGGTCGCGTGTCGGTCAGTAGTCGCGTGGGGAGTGAAGTGCAGGGACAGAAGTGACGGCAGTAGTGAGAGCCCATGGGCTTGTGCTAGATAAACATAGAAGCCCGTAGCTTCGTTTTTGTTTTTAAATTCTGCGAGACAGAGCTATTTTTTGTATTATTAGCGCACATGTACATGCACCTGCAAACATTCATTCATTCATTCATCATCATAGTCATCATATCATTCATTCATTCATTACTAAGTATATTAAAGCTGAACAAAACGGCGGCCTCTCCGCGCTCGATTTACTGTAGCAGCTACAGTAGTTACTGTAGAAATCTACAGTACTACAGTGCTTCAATCCCGGCCGTCGCCCGACGATCCGACGGTCCTCAGCACACGTCCGTGACGTTTTTGCAAAAAAAACCCTCCCTAATCGAGGAATAAACCCGCAGTCCACCCCTTTACGAAGAAAAGGACCTATATGCAATTAAAGAAAAATACGAGGATTTTTTTGAAAAACTTCCCAGACCGCCCTTCTTCCTCCTCCTTCTCCGCGCGATGCGGGAGCCGCCGCCGGCGCCGCCGCGCATCCCCGCCGCAGCTCTGCTCCCCGCACGCATCGGTGGCATCAGGGAGCTGCGCCGCCGCGCTCTCCACCTTCTGGCCACGGATCGGCCGGCGACATGGCGCGCCGTCGCCGGGATGCCCCCTGCCGTCCCCGCCATCCTCCGCCGCGTCCGCGAGCCGGCGGCGCCGCTCCGGCAACCATTTAGGGGCGGCGCCGCCCCCTCCCGCCTCCCCGCGTTCGGCCGCATCTAGCGCGCCCATGCGCGCGTCCAGGAGCGCGCTGGAGCGCCGCCGGTGAGGTTCACGCCGCCGCGGCCGGGGCGGCCAGATCCGCTGCCCCTGTGACGTCAGCATGACGTCACGGGGCCCACCTGTCAGATTTTTTTTTTTTTGAAAAGAATTCAAAAAAATTCTAAATAATACAAAACAACAACTTTAAATATGTCCACATTTAATATTACAAAAAAAAAAGGATAGCCCAAACTATCCATACGATTTTAAAACATTTCTAAATATTCAAAAAAATTAAATGCCCAAATTTTCGAATTCGAATTTTGCCCACACACGCGCGGCATTGCCGCGCTCCGATGTCAATTACAAAAAAAAATACTAAAATTCAAAGAATGCATATCTTTAAAACAACAATTATTAAAAAAAAATGAAATTCAAAAAAAAAATGCTTACCTTCCAAACTACCCTTCAAAATAATACAAACAATATAATATAACAACAATTATAGGAAAAACAACAAGACTTATAAATTTCAACCTATAATTCAAAATAATAATTAAAAAAGTATTCAAATTCAAAAAAATTCATACATACAAAACTCCAATGCAAAATAAAACAAACACCATATAAGAAAAACTTAGTTTAAAAGTTTCCAAATTATCAAGCTTACCACACAATGAACCACATCACAGGGGACTCACCATGTCGAATTTTTTTTTTATTAGTCCAAAATATATCCACGTGATTTTGGAGAAAAAATTACATAGTGCAAAACAATTTATTTCTTAATCCCAAAGTATATCCATATGATTTCGGAGAAAAAAAAACTATATAATGCAAACCAATAGTTTAAAAATGCCCACATTTTTTGTTTACTGAAAAAAATAACCTAAACAATCCATATGATTTTAGATAATTACAAATAATGCAAACCAATAATTTTTATATGAACAAAAAAGTTTTGGAAATTCAAATATGTGACAAACAAAATAATCTTTTTTCCCCCTTCCTATCTTCTTTTCCTAATTTCAAATTTTTTTTTGCAAGTTTTCAAATTCATTTTAGATTCAATTCGGAACAAACTTAAACTTTATGTAACAATCAAAATAATCATTACATATATTTTGGAACTTTTTCCTAAAATATTAGAAACCTTGCAATTTCAAAGTACACACAAACAAAATATATAAAACAATGAAAATGCTAGGGAAAAAACTGTCAGCTATTTTCCACACAAAACAAATAAGTTTCCAGAATTCAAATATGTAACAACCAAAATAATCCATACTTTGCAACCTTTTCAAAATGGTTGCAAGACTTGATAATTTTAACTTACACAACAACAAAATATAAAAATGTATCACAATGCTAGGGGAAAAATTGTCAACTATTACAAATTCAAATATTTCCACATCCCATACGACTTCAAAACCTGCTCATTTCGTGCTTAGAGAAAAAAAATAACAAACATTGTAAAATTCATAACTTTCAGACCGTAATTCACAAAAATTCAAGAAAAATACCAAAATTTGTAGAAAAAAAAAATCTTCGCAACTAACACATCTCCATGCATGCTTACACAGCTTTACCCAAAAAAAAAATATAAGAACTAATATAGCTTCTAAATATTAATTACGCACTTTATGTAAAAAAAAATTACATGCCATGAGAAATACATCAAATACTCAGAAAAGTAAGTGCTAACTATATATGGCAAAAAACAAACATGATCATATATTTTGAATTTGTGGATATTTGGGCAGAAAACAAATGCATTCCCTCTCATTATGTGAAGTTAAATTAAATAATTGCTCACATAATGCACTTCCTCCAATTATGGACTTACAAATGTGCATTTCCACTCATTGTAGTCTTAGATTGAATATTACTTAAAAAAAAAGGAACATGTTCAAACATTCTTATTTGCTAAACAAAATGGAGACACTCCAAAATATATCAACGTGTTCACAGAAATATATGCTAACTACTTACAACATAATACCAGCAAATTGGAACATTTCAATTTAGTTAATTTTTGGATACAATGTAATCAAACTTTATATCCAAATGTTAACCATAACAAGTAGAAAAACTTTAATTTTTTTATCGAAAAATATTTGGATAAGTTTGTGGAAAAAACATAAACATGTTAGAGCATTTGAATCCAAATTTGAAATTTAAGGTTCAGAAAAAAAATTCTTTAAAGCCCAATTATTTTATGAACATGACATGCGCGTTTCCCACTTTCAACAATTTTTTAAATCTACACATTTTTTAAACCGTTAATTTTCTCACTTACAGCAATTCCAGAAAAAAACAAAAAAAAATAACGCTAATTTCTGTTCAATAAATATTTATACGCACCAGACAAATTAACGTGAATTTCATCCTTTCCTAAAACATTTTTCAAAAATATTCGTTTTCTAACAGGTAGTGCCCTTTTCCTTTAACAATTTTCGTAAAATTAAAAACATTCAAACTAATTTGATTTTTAAATTGCGACAATTTAAAATACACCCTCTAATTATAGATCGAACTTACCGAATTCTCATACGATACATTTACTCAGAATATGGAGTCAAAATAGATATGCCCAATATTATAACTTAAGAATTTAATTTTCGAACGTCTTTAAAAATAGAATTATATTGGAATATTCCAAATTACTATCATATTAGAAGTACTACAAAATATATGTGCATGCTCACAAGAATAAATAGTACTTAATAATGCCAAAATACAAACAGATATAGACAACTCAAACTAAAAAAAAACAATTCAAAATATCTAATATTTGTATACAATCTAAGTGGACTTAATCTAATTACGTATTTAAATTTCAAACATGCTCATCATACCGTGAGGCCCCTTCTTTTCACAACAGTCGTCATTCCTCTTTAACTAAAAGAACTACAATATCAAATATAGATTTGTAGAAATGAAGCATGCTTTCAAACATTAAAGACACTTTTTAGATATTTTTTTAGTGTATTTAAAAAGTTTTCAAAATTTACTAAATGCTGCAAAATCGGTAATTCCGACTATATTCACCGACATAATATGTAACATATATCAACATGGTCACAAGAAATAAATGTCATCGCTTCAAAATAATACAAACAATATATCAAAAACTTCTAGATTTAACAAATTTTCGAACTTTCCATATAAATGATTTCCAAAATGGGGAAAAAAATGGTATGTGGGCTCCACCTGCCGGAAAGATTCACAATTACAACAAATATCAAAATACACAGGAAAAAAAAAAAGACCGAAATTGCACCAAATATGCATTGCAACAACTTTTCAAATTCACACGAAAACTAAGAAATGTTCATCAAATTAATATTAATCTTACAGAAAAAATAAACTAAACTACACAAACTATCCATTATAACCAATTTTCAAATTTTACACAAAGACTAAGAAATGTTAATTTTGTCGACGGTTTTCCTGTCTATTACACTGATAAAATCTTTCGCACCAAAGAAAAATAAACCGTAAAAACTAAAAACTTTTGACCTATGAATCTTAAAAACAGACATATATATATATATATATATATATATATATATATACACACATTTGCAGAAAAGACTTAACAAATTTGCATCAAGTATCCATTGTAACAGAATTTCAGATTTTCCACAAAAAACAACGCAATGTTCATTCCATTGATAATTCCTCCAGTTATTTCTCCGAATAATGCTTTCTCACTAAAAAATATACAAAATTTCTCATAAGTTTCACATTCGAACATTGAGATGAATATTACGAATTAGTCAACATTTGAAGATATTCTAATTCAGTAAACATCAATGCAAATCACCAAGGGCGTGGCATATTTAACCATTCAAATTTTCCTAACATATTTGCAAGCAATATAACTTAAATCTCTCTAATTATGTAGTTACATTTAAAAAAATGATTATTTATATGAATATTTTCTAGAAAATACAAACACATCTACTCTAATTATATATACCGCAAATAAAAAAACAAATAAATTATTACAACATATCCTCAGCAAACACACAACGTGTCGCCGCGCTAAATTCAACTATCTAAATATTTGAATATTCTACAAAATATATAAAAAAATGTTCGAACGAATTACTATCTACTCACAACAAAATAAAAAACATGTTTGCAAATTGTAATTTCGCTAACATTTTAGCAACTTTTCCTGACATTCCACAAAATATGCCAAAAATGCTCCCAAAAAATAACCGCAACATACTTATAGCGAATTACAAATATATTTCAACATTTCAATTTCGCCAACATTTCTGACATCATACGAACAAACTCACAAAAAAAAACTCACAATATATGACAAGAATGCTCATAAAAAATGCTACCTATTCATGACAAAATAAAAACATGTTCAAACATACCAATTTAGCTAACATTTTAGTTAAAATATATATATATATTGCAAAAAAAAAAAAAATCAAGGGCGTGCCGTGACGGCACGCCAAATTCAACTAGTAGTATATATCAAAGCTGTGCACTTCCGCGGCCTGGGAGCGGCCCGGGCACTGTAGGTGCACTGTTCATCTACAGTGTTCTACGGTGCCCGGGTACTGTAGCGTTTTTTTTTGCCGCATTTTTTCCCCCCGCTTTTTCTCCTCAAATATTTTTTGTTTCTCCAAAACTTACATACATGAAATATATTCGCGTCGACAAGTGGGTTCTATCCCCGTGAACGGTTTCGAGATTCGTCGACTCTGACTCCTCAATTTTGGATCCAGATTCACACAAACATTTGACAAATTTTTTTCAATTTTTTTTTCAGAAAAGTCCTCACGTTTTCCAAAAAATTAACGGTTTCGAGTTTTGTCGGCTCTAGCTCCTCGATTTTGGATCCAAATTCGTACAAACGTTGACGAATTTTGTCAAATTTTTCGCAAAAAAACCCCGCGTTTACCAAAAATTACATACATGAAATATATGCGCGTCGACAAGTAGGTTCCATCCCCGTCATCGCTTTCGAGTTTGGTCGACTCTAACTCCGCATTTTTTAGATCCAAATTCGCACAGCCATTCCACGAATTTCGTCAAATTCGAATTTCCTTCAACAATTATTATGTCATTATAACAAAACATTTCGTACATAAAATTTCTCTTAAAGGCCGCGGCGTGAATACTAAAACCCTGACAAGTGGGTCCAGTTCACTTAGAGAATTTGCAGAAAATGAATTTTTTTTAGAAAATCAATAGTTTAAGAACTATCTACCAGAAAAATGTAAAAAATATATCAGCATAAACAGAAAAACAAATTCTAATTACTTATATCATAATACAAACATTTTTTGACATTTTTTAAATTGGACCCAACTCACTTAAATAATTTACAGAAAATGAATAATACTATAAAATTAATGGTTTAGAATCTACCTACTAGAAAATTATGCAAAATATATCGCAACAACCAGAAAAATAAATTCCAATTAATTGTACCATTCATTCATAGTATATATAAAAGCTGCGCAGATCGCTGGCCTGGGAGCGGCCCGGGCACTGTAGGTTCACTGTTCATCTACAGTGTTCTACAGTGCCCAGGTACTGTAGCGATTTTTTTTTTTGCCAACATTTTGTCCCCCCTTTTTCTCCTCAATTTTTTTTTGTTTCCCCAAAACTTACATACATGAAATATATTCGCGTCGACAAGTGGGTTCCATCTCCGTGAACGGTTTCGAGATTCGTCGACTCTGACTCCTCAATTTTGGATCCAGATTCACACATACATTTGACAAACTTTTTTCAATTTTTTTTTTCAGAAAAGTCCTCACGTTTTTCAAAAAATTAACGGTTTCGAGATTCGTCGACTCTGACTCCTCAATTTTGGATCCAGATTCACACATACATTTGACAAATTTTTTTCAATTTTTTTTCAGAAAAGTCCTCACGTTTTTAAAAAATTAACGGTTTCGAGTTTTGTCGGCTCTAACTCCTCGATTTTTGATCCAATTTCCCCGCTTTTTCTCCTCAGATTTTTTTTGTTTCCCCAAAACTTATATACATGAAATATATTCGCGTCGACAAGTGGATTCATTCTCATGAACGGTTTCGAGATTCGTCGACTCTGACTCCTCAATTTTGGATCCAGATTCACACAAATATTTGACAAAAAAAAATTCAAATTAACTTATATACATGAAATATATTCGCGTCGACAAGTGGATTCATTCTCATGAACGGTTTCGAGATTCGTCGACTCTGACTCCTCAATTTTGGATCCAGATTCACACAAACATTTGACAAAAAAAATTCAAATTTTTGCAGGAAAGTCCTCATGTTTTTCCAAAAATTAACGGTTTCGAGTTTCGTCGGCTCTAACTCCTCGATTTTGGATCCAAATTCGCACAAACATTTCACGAATTCTGTCAATTTTTTGGAAAAATATGCGCGTCGACGAGTGGGTTCCACCCCGTGATCGGTTTCGAGTTTTGTCAGATCTAACTCCTCGATTTTGGATCCAAATTCGCACAAACGTTGACGAATTTTGTCAAATTTTTCGCAAAAAAACCCGCGTTTCCCAAAAAATACATACATGAAATATATGCGCGTTGACAAGTAGGTTCCATCCCCGTCATCGCTTTCGAGTTTGGTCGACTCTAACTCCGCAATTTTTAGATCCAAATTCGCAAAGCCATTCCACGAATTTCGTCAAATTCAAATTTCCTTCGACATTTATTATGTCATTATAACAAAACATTTCATACATAAAATTTCTCTTAAAGGCCGCGGCGTGAATACTAAAACCCTGACAAGTGGGTCCAGTTCACTTAAAGAATTTGCATAAAATGAAAAAAAAATTGCAAAATCAATAGTTTAAGAATTATCTACCAGAAAAATGTAAAAAATATATCAGCATAAACAGAAAAACAATTTCTAATTACTTATATCATAATACAAACATTTTTTGATATTTTTTAAATTGGACCCAACTCACTTAAATAATTTACAGAAAATGAATAATACTATAAAATTAATGGTTTAAAATCTACCTACTAGAAAATTATGCAAAATATATCGCAACAACCAGAAAAATAAATTCTAATTAATTGTACCATAATGCAAATATTTTTGGGCATTTCAAAATCGGTAAACATTTACAAAAAACCAAAATGCACTTCTTCTGATTAAATGAAGCTGATTTCGAATTAAAAAATATTATATATTTTATTTCCTCTACTTAAGTATCTTAATTAACTATTTAAGACAACATAAAAACATATCATACAATTTATCAAAGCTGTGCACTTCCGCGGCCTGGGAGCGGCCCGGGCACTGTAGGTGCACTGTTCATCTACAGTGTTCTACAGTGCCCGGGTACTGTAGCGTTTTTTTTTTTTTGCAGCATTTTTCCCCCCGCTTTTTCTCCTCAAATTTTTTTTGTTTCCCCAAAACTTACATACATGAAATATATTCGCGTCGACAAGTGGGTTCTATCCCCGTGAACGGTTTCGAGATTCGTCGACTCTGACTCCTCAATTTTGGATCCAGATTCACACAAACATTTGACAAATTTTTTTCAATTTTTTTTTCAGAAAAGTCCTCACGTTTTCCAAAAAATTAACGGTTTCGAGTTTTGTCGGCTCTAGCTTCTCGATTTTGGATCCAAATTCGTACAAACGTTGACGAATTTTGTCAAATTTTTCGCAAAAAAACCCCGCGTTTACCAAAAATTACATACATGAAATATATGCGCGTCGACAAGTAGATTACATCCCCGTCATCGCTTTCGAGGTTGGTCGACTCTAACTCCGCAATTTTTAGATCCAAATTCGCACAGCCATTCCACGAATTTCGTCAAATTCGAATTTCTTTCGACAATTATTATGACATTATAACAAAACATTTCATACATAAAATTTCTCTTAAAGGCCGCGGCGTGAATACTAAAACCCTGACAAGTGGGTCCAGTTCACTTAGAGAATTTGCAGAAAATGAAAAAAAAATTAGAAAATCAATAGTTTAAGAACTATCTACCAGAAAAATGTAAAAAATATATCAGCATAAACAGAAAAACAAATTCTAATTACTTATATCATAATACAAACATTTTTTGACATTTTTTAAATTGGACCCAACTCACTTAAATAATTTACAGAAAATGAATAATACTATAAAATTAATGGTTTAGAATCTACCTACTAGAAAATTATGCAAAATATATCGCAACAACCAGAAAAATAAATTCCAATTAATTGTACCATTCATTCATAGTATATATAAAAGCTGCGCAGATCGCTGGCCATGGAGCGGCCCGGGCACTGTAGGTGCACTGTTCATCTACAGTGTTCTACAGTGCCCGGGTACTGTAGCGTTTTTTTTTTTTGTTTGGCAACATTTTTTCCCCCCGCTTTTTCTCCTCAAATTTTTTTTGTTTCCCCAAAACTTACATACATGAAATATATTCGCGTCGACAAGTGGGTTCCATCCCCGTGAACGGTTTCGAGATTCGTCGACTCTGACTCCTCAATTTTGGATCCAGATTCACACATACATTTGACAAAAAAATTTCAATTTTTTTTTTCAGAAAAGTCCTCACGTTTTTCAAAAAATTAACGGTTTCGAGATTCGTCGACTCTGACTCCTCAATTTTGGATCCAGATTCACACATACATTTGACAAAAAAATTTCAATTTTTTTTCAGAAAAGTCCTCACGTTTTTAAAAAATTAACGGTTTCGAGTTTTGTCGGCTCTAACTCCTCGATTTTTGATCCAATTTCCCCGCTTTTTCTCCTCAGATTTTTTTTGTTTCCCCAAAACTTATATACATGAAATATATTCGCGTCGACAAGTGGATTCATTCTCATGAACGGTTTTGAGATTCGTCGACTCTGACTCCTCAATTTTGGATCCAGATTCACACAAACATTTAACAAAAAAAAATTCAAATTAACTTATATACATGAAATATATTCGCGTCGACAAGTGGATTCATTCTCATGAACGGTTTCGAGATTCGTCGACTCTGACTCCTCAATTTTGGATCCAGATTCACACAAACATTTGACAAAAAAAATTCAAATTTTTTGCAGGAAAGTCCTCATGTTTTTCCAAAAATTAACGGTTTCGAGTTTCGTCGGCTCTAACTCCTCGATTTTGGATCCAAATTCGCACAAACATTTCACGAATTCTGTCAATTTTTTGGAAAAATATGCGCGTCGACGAGTGGGTTCCACCTCGTGATCGGTTTCGAGTTTTGTCGGATCTAACTCCTCGATTTTGGATCCAAATTCGCACAAACGTTGACGAATTTTGTCAAATTTTTCGCAAAAAAACCCGCGTTTCCCAAAAAATACATACATGAAATATATGCGCGTTGACAAGTAGGTTCCATCCCCGTCATCGCTTTCGAGTTTGCTCGACTCTAACTCCGCAATTTTTAGATCCAAATTCGCACAGCCATTCCACGAATTTCGTCAAATTCAAATTTCCTTCGACATTTATTATGTCATTATAACAAAACATTTCATACATAAAATTTCTCTTAAAGGCCGCAGCGTGAATACTAAAACCCTGACAAGTGGGTCCAGTTCACTTAAAGAATTTGCATAAAATGAATTTTTTTTGCAAAATCAATAGTTTAAGAACTATCTACCAGAAAAATGTAAAAAATATATCAGCATAAACAGAAAAACAATTTCTAATTACTTATATCATAATACAAACATTTTTTGATATTTTTTAAATTGGACCCAACTCACTTAAATAATTTACAGAAAATGAATAATACTATAAAATTAATGGTTTAAAATCTACCTACTAGAAAATTATGCAAAATATATCGCAACAACCAGAAAAATAAATTCTAATTAATTGTACCATAATGCAAATATTTTTGGCCATTTCAAAATCGGTAAACATTTACAAAAAACCAAAATGCACTTCTTCTGATTAAATGAAGCTGATTTTGAATTAAAAAAATATTATATATTTTATTTCCTCTACTTAAGTATCTTAATTAACTATTTAAGACAACAAAAAAACATATCATACAATTTAAAAACCAGTTTGCATTTAAAGATAACATAACAAAACTCTCTCTAAATATGCAATTTAACTAAATAAATACTCAAATTGGTTAATAATTCTATATAACCATAATATTTTTACTCTTAAAATGAAATTAAATAGAATATTTATGTCACAAAGGAAAACATATTTTACCATTTTAATCTAGCTAACATATTAGATGTAATATAACTAAAATCTCTCTAATTGTATGCTTAAATTTTAAAAAACCTTTATTAGATGGATATTTAAAGCAAATACAAATTCACTTCCTCTAATTATGGACTTAATTTAATAAATGATTAAAGCAAAATACAAACATTTCAAGATAGTGCACATTTAGATATAATATAATTAATCTCTCTCCAAATATGTAGTTAAATTTAATAAATGCTCAATCTGGTGAATATTTCGATATAATCATAATGTATTTCCTCTAATTATGAATTTAAATGAACTACTTACGTCAGAATAGGAAACAAATTTTATCATTTCAATTTAGCTAACATATTAGAGATAATATGGCTAAGTTTTCTCTAATTTCTATTTAGATTTAAAAATGCTTGATTAGTTGGATATTTGTAGGAAATACAAACTCATTTCAGCTAATTATGGACTTACTTTAATAAATACTTATACAAAATATTTCCTGCAAATTCATTTTCCTCATATTATGAGTTTAAAATTAAATTCAAAAAATGCTCAAGCAATGTACTCCCTCCGAATATTGGGTTCAATTAAAATTCCCTCCGAATATTGAGTTAAATTTAATATGTAAGATAAAACACAAACATATCATACCAAACCGACTAGGTTAACATTTACAAATAATATACCTAAACTCGCTCCAATTATGCGACTCAATTTACTAAATGCTTAAAGTAAACTTAAATCTCTTGAAATATGAACTTAAATTTAAATACATTTTTCCCCCCGCTTTTTCTCCTCAAATTTTTTTTGTTTCCCCAAAACTTACATACATGAAATATATTCGCGTCGACAAGTGGGTTCCATCCCCGTGAACGGTTTCGAGATTCGTCGACTCTGACTCCTCAATTTTGGATCCAGATTCACACATACATTTGACAAATTTTTTTCAATTTTTTTTCAGAAAAGTCCTCACGTTTTCCAAAAAATTAACGGTTTCGAGTTTTGTCGGCTCTAACTCCTCGATTTTTGATCCAATTTCCCCGCTTTTTCTCCTCAGATTTTTTTTCCCCAAAACTTATATACATGAAATATATTCGCGTCGACAAGTGGATTCATTCTCATGAACGGTTTCGAGATTCGTCGACTCTGACTCCTCAATTTTAGATCCAGATTCACACAAACATTTGACAAAAAAAATTCAAATTTTTTGCAGGAAAGTCCTCATGTTTTTCCAAAAATTAACAGTTTCGAGTTTCGTCGGCTCTAACTCCTCGATTTTGGATCCAAATTCGCACAAACATTTCACGAATTCTGTCAATTTTTTGGAAAAATATGCGCGTCGACGAGTGGTTCCACCCCGTGATCGGTTTCGAGTTTTGTCGGATCTAACTCCTCGATTTTGGATCCAAATTCGCACAAACGTTGACGAATTTTGTCAAATTTTTCGCAAAAAAACCCGCGTTTCCCAAAAAATACATACATGAAATATATGCGCGTTGACAAGTAGGTTCCATCCCCGTCATCGCTTTCGAGTTTGGTCGACTCTAACTCCGCAATTTTTAGATCCAAATTCGCACAGCCATTCCACGAATTTCGTCAAATTCGAATTTCCTTCGACATTTATTATGTCATTATAACAAAACATTTCATACATAAAATTTCTCTTATATAAAAGCTGAGCAGATCGGCGGCCTGTCAGCGCCCCGGGTACTGTTCATCGCACTGTTCATCTACAGTGTTGAACAGTGCCCGGGTACTGTAGTTTTTTTTTTTTTTGCAACATTTTTTCCCCCGCTTTTTCTCCTCGAATTTTTTTGTTTCCCCAAAACTTACATACATGAAATATATTCGCGTCGACAAGTGGGTTCCATCCCCGTGAACGGTTTCGAGATTCGTCGACTCTGACTCCTCAATTTTGGATCCAGATTCACACAAACATTTGACAAAAAAAATTCAATTTTTTTTCAGAAAAGTCCTCACGTTTTCCAAAAAATTAACGGTTTCGAGTTTTGTCGGCTCTAACTCCTCGATTTTGGATCCAATTTCCCCGCTTTTTCTCCTCACATTTTTTTTTGTTTCCCCAAAACTTACATACATGAAATATATTCGCGTCGACAAGTGGATTCATTCTCATGAACGGTTTCGAGATTCGTCGACTCTAACTCCTCAATTTTGGATCCAGATTCACACAAACATTTGACAAAAAAAATTCAAATTTTTTGCAGAAAAGTCCTCATGTTTTTCCAAAAATTAACGGTTTCGAGTTTCGTCGGCTCTAACTCCTCGATTTTGGATCCAAATTCGCACAAACATTTCACGAATTCTGTCAATTTTTTGGAAAAATATGCGCGTCGACGAGTGGGTTCCACCCCGTGATCGGTTTCGAGTTTTGTCGGATCTAACTCCTCGATTTTGGATCCAAATTCGCACAAACGTTGACGAATTTTGTCAAATTTTTCGCAAAAAAAACCGCGTTTCCCAAAAAATACATACATGAAATATATGCGCGTCGACAAGTAGGTTCCATCCCCGTCATCGCTTTCGAGTTTGGTCGACTCTAACTCCGCAATTTTTAGATCCAAATTCGCACAGCCATTCCACGAATTTCGTCAAATTCGAATTTCCTTCGACATTTATTATGTCATTATAACAAAACATTTCATACATAAAATTTCTCTTAAAGGCCGCGGCGTGAATACTAAAACCCTGACAAGTGGGTCCAGTTCACTTAAAGAATTTGCAGAAAATGAAAATAATTTACAAAATTAATAGTTTAAGAACTATCTACCAGAAAAATGTAAAAAATATATCAGCATAAACATAAAAACAAATTCTAATTACTTATATCATAATACGAACATTTTTTGACATTTTTTTAATTGGACCCAACTCACTTAAATAATTTACAGAAAATGAATAATACTATAAAATTAATGGTTTAAAATCTACCTACTAGAAAATTATGCAAAATATATCGCAACAACCATAAAAATAAATTCTAATTAATTGTACCATAATGCAAATATTTTTGGGCATTTCAAAATCGGTAAACATTACAAAAAACCAAAATGCACTTCTTCTGATTAAATGAAGCTGATTTCGAATTAAAAAAATATTATATATTTTATTTCCTCTACTTAAGTATCTTAATTAACTATTTAAGACAACATAAAAACATATCATACCATTTAAAAACCAGTTTGCATTTAAAGATAACATAACAAAACTCTCTCTAAATATGCAATTTAACTAAATAAATACTCAAATTGGTTAATAATTCTATATAACCATAATATTTTTACTCTTAAAATGAAATTAAATAGAATATTTATGTCACAAAGGAAAACATATTTTACCATTTTAATCTAGCTAACATATTAGATGTAATATAACTAAAATCTCTCTAATTGTATGCTTAAATTTTAAAAAGCCTTTATTAGATGGATATTTAAAACAAATACAAATTCACTTCCTCTAATTATGGACTTAATTTAATAAATGATTAAAGCAAAATACAAACATTTCAAGATAGTTCACATTTAGATATAATATAATTAATCTCTCTCCAAATATGTAGCTAAATTTAATAAATGCTCAATCTGGTGAATATTTCGATATAATCATAATGTATTTCCTCTAATTATGAATTTAAATGAACTAGTTACGTCAGAATAGGAAACAAATTTTATCATTTCAATTTAGCTAACATATTAGAGATAATATGGCTAAGTTTTCTCTAATTTCTATTTAGATTTAAAAATGCTTGATTAGTTGGATATTTGTAGGAAATACAAACTCATTTCAACTAATTATGGACTTACTTTAATAAATACTTATACAAAATATTTCCTGCAAATTCATTTTCCTCATATTATGAGTTTAAAATTAAATTAAAAAAAATGCTCAAGCAATGTACTCCCTCCGAATATTGGGTTCAATTAAAATTCCCTCCGAATATTGAGTTAAATTTAATATGTAAGATAAAACACAAGCATATCATACCAAACCGACTAGGTTAACATTTACAAATAATATACCTAAACTCGCTCCAATTATGCGATTCAATTTACTAAATGCTTAAAGTAAACTTAAATCTCTTTAAATATGAACTTAAATTTAAATAACGCTTTATTACATGCACATTTCAAGATGATTTCAAATTGAATTTGCGCTAACTACATTATACACGTTATAACTACTGCCTTTCCTTACAATATGTATACCACGATTTTAAAAAAAACACAAATTACCACAAATTAATCTCAGCAAGGCCGCGGCGTGACGCCGCGCAAAATTTAACTAGTTCAAGTTTAAGCATCTGCTAAGTCGCTTAAAGAATGGATTTTCCTATAAAGAATTTTAAAATTACTTTTTAAAATCTCATTTAAAAGTTACCTGACCCCGCTACAAGGATGCCACATCACAACATATTGAAAATTATTACTCCCTCTGATCCTTTAAAAGTGTCGTGGATATTGAACATATGATGTGCAAATCGATAGTTAGACTAGCGACACTTTGTGGATCGGAGGGAGTATATCTATTCCTTTTAGTTAGAAACATTATATCTATTCCTTTTAGTTCGAGAGAGGTGACGATTGTTAAAAAAAAAACGTATAAATATAATACAAAATAGTGAAAAATATGGTTTGAATTCCTAGGTTGCAGTGAACTTGCTATGACTAAATTCTGAACAGAGAATATTAGAAAATCAATACTTATTTAAGCATCTCTCCATTCCAATGAATAAGAGCATCTTCATCGGGGCTACCAATAGACGGTCGGATAACTTTGTCGGATGGACGCTATGGGGAGCGGCTGCACACATTGCCGCTCTATGGGACCGAGTGCCTCTAGCGGCGATCGCAACAGATTTTCTTTCAAATGGAATTATTTTAGGAAAAGAAACAAAACCGTACAAATTTCATTCAAACTAAAGATAATTTTAAACTTAAACAAGTTTTTTGGAGCATATTCGTACATGGAAAAATATTAAGGTTTCTAAACACTAGTCTTTGTCGGATTCAATGTCAATCAACACGTACACTTGCGGATCAATGTGCAAAGTTTAAGAGGAATCCCAACACGTTACACAAGATATGGGCCATTCCTTGTGTCAACAAATCATGGTCATGAATGTAGTGCTGAAAATGACTGCAGGGTACTTCCTATCTTCTTTGTGACCTTCCCCTGCAGTAGCATCCAAAATGAGAAGGTGAGGCAGTTCGCCAGCAGCAACGCCGATCCCAGCATCCATCCTTCCTTGCTACCGGTGGTGATTTGTTCTTGGAATGAAGATATTGTGTGAGTCAGGGAAACACCCTCGTACAGGCCGATGAGGGTGTCCCTTCGAAATTTGCAACAACTGCCTTGCTGCTGAGTCCTAACATCGTACAGGCCGATGAGGGTGTTTCCAAACTGCAGAATCAGTTTCAGGCTGGATGAACAGTCTGTAACCTATTATGAAAATGACGGCAGGAGGATGGCGATCAAGAAGGTGAAGACTGGAGTCATGTTCGACCAGATGCTAAGCAAATAGTATCGTGAATAAACACACGCATATTCAGACGTTAATAAAAAACATTGTAGTTTATAATATTCTTTTGACTTGTCTCCTCCGTTGCATCTTGAAAGACCGAAGTGACAATACCCAATTACGTTTCCCAACGAAAAAAACATTCCCCAATTAGCCCGCTCAAACAGGTAGGCAAAGATTTCCTTTGTGAATTTTGGTTTTGCATTAATCCTGAGATCAAACTATAAATAATCAGCATGAGAAATTTATATAGTAGTGCACAACAAAACATTTGGAACATCAAGGGAGGGATTCTTGTCAAGTTAATGAAAACATCATGTACTATAACATCAGCGTAACAGAAGCTTTTCAGGCAAAAGTGTTAGAAGGATCATACATGTAGCAGAATCATCATCGGTACATCATGAACACCATTTTTTTTTTCGAGGAAGACGGGGGGGGGGGGGGGGGGGGGGGGATTACTCCCCACCGGTTGATATTATAACTCGAAAGAGCCTGGCGGGCCATGTTCTTATAACAGATAGAAATTTTACAAGGGGATACAGGGGAAGAGAAGACAAATAAAATACATAAAAAAAACAACTAGAAACAAGAGAGAAAACACTAAGGGAGGGGGAGGTTAGCAATGAAGCCCACCGAAACCCCCGTGAGACCGACACGTCGAGATCTCAAGCCAGCCGCTAGAGGAGAATCTCCGGTGAGAAACTCAGCACTAAGAGCAAGTAGCCGAAAAGGACATCACTGGCACAGACGAAAGGCGTCGGATAGCCGAGTCTGTGCGACGACACCGGTGTGCCGTCGGCGTAGCCGAAGGACGCTGCGCCGCCGAGACCAAGCACAGTCGAAGGGCGTCGGATAGCCGAGACTGGGGCGACGACACCGGTGTGCCGACCCCGTGGTCGAAGAGCGATGCATGCCGAGGCCACCCCAGGAAGTCCAGGGAGCAGGTAGTAGAGACGTGGGCACCACAACAGGAGCACACCGAGGGACGTCACTGGCACAGACAAAGGGCGTCGGATAGCCGAGTCTGTGCGACGACACCGGTGTGCCGTCGGCGTAGCCGAAGGACGCTGCGCTGCCGAGACCAAGCACAGTCGAAGGGCGTCGGATAGCCGAGACTGGGGCGACGACACCGGTGTGCCGACCCCGTGGTCGAAGAGCGACGCATGCCGAGGCCACCACAGAATATCAGGGAGCTCTGTCGGAGCCACAGAGACCACTGCCCGATCCCGCCAGGATACGAGCCAAAGGTCTAGCGGCGGCAAGAGGCTCAAGCTGCCCGATGCATGTCAGACTCCAAGGCGATGCCTCCAAGGAGGGGGAGCGACGCCGAGGCGACGCCATCGCCTGATCCGGGAAGGATCGGGGATTTCTCCCGGAGCACCGACGGAGGAACACTGCACAAAGGACACCTCCAGGGAGGAGCACGACACCCGAAGGCGCCGCTGCCCATAGGCTTTCGCCTCTGCAGTGCTCCCCGAACGCATCAGGGCGAGGTCAGCAGCACCACCGCTGCAACACCACGGGGCGAAGCAGAGGGCCCAAGCTCGACGGAGGGGAAGCTGAGCACCGTCGTCCAAACAGGCCAGCAGCAGCACTGCGAGAGGGGCGCCGACCGGGAACGGAGGAGGACGGACGCACGGGAGCAGAGGCGAAGGCGGCCCGCCAAGCCCATCCATGGCCCAGATCGGGCCCGGGCCAGCCGCCGCCAGCAGCCGCGCCGGAGGCACGAACACACTGCTCCGTGCCCGCAACCGCACCAACGCCGAGCAGCGTCGAGGGGGGGCACCGCCGTCGCGAGGAACATCGCGCGCCGCCGACCGGGAGGCCGGAGAAGCAGCGCAGTCCCGCACCGGCGCGAGCACAGCCGAGGCCCCACGGGACGCGAAGGACGCGGCTGGGCAACACGCAGGGACGTGGCGGGGCAGATGCGGAGGCCCGGCACAGACGCCGCCTCGAGCTGTGCACGGTGACCGCGAGCGGGAGAGCCCCGCCGCCCCCTTCACCGGCGCCGCACGGACCCTTTCCGGCGACAGCCTCGGAGGACGGCGAGGGCGGGGGGAGGTGGGTGGCGGCGGCGGGCTAGGGTTTGGCCCCTCCCGTCGCCCAGAGAGGAGGCGACGCGAGGGGAGCAAAGAACACCATTAGAAAAGAACTAGTTAAGCAACCGAAATCTGAAGGTGAAGTTCTTCCTCACCCATCTTATTTTGAAGTGGGTAACTGGGCCAGGAAACCTGCGCCGACAAACTGTCCCAGAGTGATAAGAATGAAGGGATCCGCCTCCATCGAGCGGCTTCTTCACCAGCACTGTCATCACCATGAAGAGGATGTCAAAGGTGAGCATGAGCATCACATTCACATGTACTAAGTTTATGTGTATGTGAGGTAGTAAACTAGTAAAGGTAATGGTCATGCAGTGTGCATGATTGTCAGAACCCTTAGTTTAGATACTCGAACAACACTACCTCTGTTGCAAAATACTGACATCTCGTCATAGAGTTGTGCATTTCTAACTTGCTAGATCACAATTGCAAATGAAGAAGATATGTGGTGACACAGGTGGATGATGACATTCTAAACATGTAGACAAGTCTTTTCAGACATAAACACACGAGGTTTCTCACAACCAGCAATGACATCATATAAGGAGCATCTATTACAGTTAGGAATGACATCCAAATCTAGTACCCAAAAAAAAAAACAGAATGCAGCTAGCTCGTAGTGCACTTGTCTAAGATAGTTTTTGAACTTGTGATTATTCCAGTTACAACACATGTGATTCCGTGACCTTCGTCTTCACACGGAGTCCCTGTTCCGACAAAAAAAATGACAGAGCAAGGGTCAGGATGATGAGAGTTAAGTGGCATGTGATCTACACACAACTGAAAGGAAGTAGTTGCACCACGAAAGTGAGATACTACGTGGCATTCAAAAGTAAAAATGATACAACTTTTCCAGGCCTTCCCCAACATTACAGATTGAATACACTGATAAGCCAAATAGACTTATTTACAGTTTATACATTTGAAAAATGGTCACAGAGGGTAAACATTGACTAAGTGCCATGTTATTAGTTGTATTGAATTACACTTTAAATATTCGTTGTGAATCGTAAGAATACTTTGCCAGAATTTTTAAATTTAAGCTACATAACTGAAATAATTATTATGAATTTAAAAGAAAAAACTTCAATTTTGATATATAAATTAATTATCATATAGTAGCACCCAAAGGACAAAAGACAAACCTTGCAGGACCATCCTTGAGCGCAGGGAATGATGGAGGCCAGATCATCATAAAAGGATGCATATGACGCAAATGCCGTCCCTTATTTGCCATCTCATACACCTTACGCAGTGTCCTACGCTTGATGTCTAGATAGAGTATGTGTGTACCCATCCTCAATATCCCAAACTCAGCATTGTCTCCCACTTGGATTAACCGTAGAGTAGTGAAATCCTTCTCTGTAAGTGTGTCATCTGATGCAATCAAATTAGCACACATCTCATGCAAACAAATAGTATCCACCAGCTGGCAGTTGTCCCCTTTGTGGAGCCAGACGCAAAGCTTAAGTTTGTCCAACTTGATGAAATATACACTGGAATCATCATCGGCACGCAACATCATGTTTCCTTTCCTTTTGCCACCAGGAGCCAGTCCTTGCGGGAGCTGAAGCGCAGAGAAGGTTAAGGCCGTCAAATCAAAGACGAGAATATCCCTCGCGGAGGCTGGCATATATATCTTATTTCCGACGAGCTTTGCTTTCCGATAAGGGAGCTCTGTCGCGGCCGAGGCATGCCATCTTGCAGCGTATATACGTGCACAATAGAGTTTATTTTCTCATTGGTGGACTTGACCACAACATAGCAGTAGGACGCGCCTACGCTTTCTTCTTTGAGGAGAATATTACGGGACACCATGATATATCCGTCCTTTATCTGGTGGTATGGCAGTCTGTGAGCAACCCACTACTCAATGGAACATCTAGTTCAGTTACAAGCTCGGATTCGAGAGAAACATGGAGAAGAAGGTGGAGGTTCCAGGGAGGAAGAAGGAGAACTAGGAACACAACACACGCAACACGCAGCCTAGCCAAGCCTCGGCCGAAGCCGCCGTTCCGTCCGGTTCCCAGCCCCCCGTCCAAGTCCAACGCCTCTTGTATTTGTAGCAGCTGGTAGTTTCCAAACAGTCTTAGCCCAGTTGTACCGGCCCAGTTCGAGCCCAAGCCTAGCAGAAGGGTGGCAGAAGACAAGGGTCGCTGACAATCCCCCCTTCTTAAAATCCGGCTTGCCCTCAAGCCGGTGCCGAGTAGAATCACCGGGGTCCCAGGGCAAACACAAGTGTTGATCATGTACTCCTGCCTGCCAATTTGCTGCTTTTACTGCATGGTTAAAACATTGCACAACTAGAGAAATTTCTTGCATGTCTCCAATGCTAGTTGCATAGCCACCAGGGTCCCAAGGTACCATAAGTGATGCAAGGAGAGTGAAATTGCTTGTCTCCAGAGAACTAAGAAGAACAACAATGTACCTCAGTGTTTCTGTTTTCAGATTAAGAAACCATGCAATTTGCCATTCAGATTGTTCAGTGCCATAGGGAGTAGTTCGGCCATCATAGCCATTGGATGAGAGAACCAGCCAAACATGCGGAGACAGATAGCTCACCATCACAACTGCATAACCATTCTCAGTCGCTAAGGACCAAGCAATCAACCATTGCAGCAGCTCACAATCATATTGTGAATGATAGTTGGCGAACCAATACAGAGCAACGGCTTGCAGGGAACTAGTACTCACCAACTGCACGAATTCAATAGATAGCTGAAATAACCAAGCAGAATAGTGTACTGTGGCACCTCCAAGCAGAAATTGCATACCAGGAATTGATGCAAGAGTTTCAGCAGTAAGCAATATAATTACTGGCCTTGCCAAATGAATGGTAGGAACAGCAGCATGTGCAAGTGTGTTTGACCATGCTATGTACCACTGAAAATGACTAGAACCATAGATGGAAGCATTCCCAACAGTGCTAAACCAAAAACATGTACCTCTGATGCTTTCCATGTAATCCTCAGTTCTGTACTTACTTTGATCAGCCCGTGTAGTTGACCCAAACTCAGCGTAATACTGCAACTTGGGGAAAGAAAAACATGCCTCCCAAACTGGCCATTGCTGCATGTATATCGAGGCAATCAACAAGTAGTAGTCACTTCCAAGAAATATTGATGCGCCAGCATGAATACAAGCCAAAAACGAAAGAAATTGAGTGGTCTGCAAGGCAGAACAAATGCTCATAGTTTGGAGTACTATGTTGCAGCAACCCAACGCAGGGATATCTGGCTGTAGTGATAGGTCAGGCCTCATGTCCAATTCGTCTCCTGTCTGCAAAGATGTCCGTAGATCATATATAGAGGAAGCAATTCTAGGAGCAGAGATAAAGAACTGTAACTGCCAAGACATACAAGGCTGACAACAACCACCCAGTTCACTGAAACTGTACAGGCGCTGAAGCACTGCACAATTGCAAAGCTGCAAACAATCAATCCGCAGCCTATCAGGTTCAGCAAGGAAATCATACTCAGACTGCAACACCCAAGCAATTTCCCATTGCATGGTTTCAGAACCACAATGATTACTATAGTCGAGAGAATTCTCAGAACAATAAGGCCCCACTGTCAAGGAAATCATCTGAGGTGGTGGCCAGGGATGCTTCTGCCATTCACCAAAGCAAGTCAACAGGGAACATGGCATGAACAGTAACTGATCTCCAACATGATGACTGTCCAAGAACGAAGGCCATGGCAGTGGTCGGACATCATACAACAACAGAAACTGGATGCTATCGGTGGTTCCAGTTGCTCCTCTCTCGGCAAAGAAGAATGACCGCGACGCAAGGAAGGCCTTCAGACTGGCGTCAGAGAGTTTGGCCACATTGACCTGCTCAGCATCAGCAACCTCCAACACTGTACCAGCGGGCGGCGTGGTGCTGCCAAACTGCTTGAGGATTGACGAACACGGTGCGAACACTGGCATATCCACAGTGGTGTCATCCCCAAGGTATTCCATCGAACATCTTGTCAGCATCACAGGCTCTATTATTGGGACAAGGTGCGACGATACCGTGGTGATCGATGTAAAGTCCAGGGGCGCGGTTGCAGAGTTGCGCTTGGAGGTTGCCGCGGGGTTGAGGTCATCGTCGCCCTCGTGCATCTCGTTCCCCACGCATACCGCCAGAGTAGTAGCCCTCGGCTCCGCAGTCGATGGTGTTTTGTCGATGTCGCACACATCCTGGACATCGGTAGACTCATCTGGGGTAGATGCGAAGGAAGCAGACGCCGCTGCTGATGTCGGCTCCCCGACGTGGTGCTCGACCGCGGCCAGAGCCGCAGCCCACTCAGCGTATGGTGTGTCGTCGTAGAAGTACGGCGGGGCGAACTCGTCATCATCGGGCGTGGAGATGGCGGTGTAGATCGGCGGTACGGCTGCAATAGAGAGGAGACAGCACCCCTCATAGAGAGCGCGGCCGACCAAAGCATCACGAGCTCGGGCCGCCCTCCACTTAGAGCGGAACTGGACGTAGGCCTCCACGCCATACATCCCGCCAACCACTCGCTCGAACGCGCACAACATGTGGGAAGCACCATGGCGGTGGAACTCGTCGTGAAGCAACTCCATAGTCACTGGCTGGTTCACGTTGCTTATCCTGATGTGAAGAACACCTTCTTGGCAGGAGAAATTGTGGGTCGGCATTTCGTCAAACAGGTGGTAGGCGGTGGTTGAGGAGGCTGATGGTGGAGAAAAAATCCGGTGGATCTGAAGGAGAAGGGTGGTGGTAAGGCTCTGATACCAGATGTGAGCAATCCACTACTCAATGGAACATCTAGTTCAGTTACAAGCTCGGATTCGAGAGAAACATGGAGAAGAAGGTGGAGGTTCCAGGGAGGAAGAAGGAGAACTAGGAACACAACACACGCAACACGCAGCCTAGCCAAGCCTCGGCCGAAGCCGCCGTTCCGTCCGGTTCCCAGCCCCCCGTCCAAGTCCAACGCCTCTTGTATTTGTAGCAGCTGGTAGTTTCCAAACAGTCTTAGCCCAGTTGTACCGGCCCAGTTCGAGCCCAAGCCTAGTAGAAGGGTGGCAGAAGACAAGGGTCGCTGACACAGTCGCGGGATGCTGACCATGCCTTTCTTAGGGAACAACGGGTAGTGTGACGTATACGCGATGGATCTGGTCTCACGGTCATGCTGGACAGACAACACAACGCCGTTTCGGCAAGCCATGACGGAGCCCTTCACGTCGAAACTCATGGGGCGGAACACACATGCGAGCTCGGGGGGATGCGGCCACGCCAGCATGAAGCGCCGGGGTTTCTGGTGCAATGTTTCCATGTAGAAGCCCAGGAGCCGGGGCGGGTTGAGCTTGCGGAACTGATGAAGGAAGGTCGGGTCGGAGGTATGGTGGAACCAGCACTTGCAAACGAGGGCGGCACGGATGAGGGTGGTGGGGAAGCCGAGGCGGACCATGATTTCCATAAGGAGGTCATCGTCGTTGAGCACCTTGGACACTGGATCGGCGCGCTTCACTGAATACCGCAGCCTCTTAGGAGGGGGGTCTGCGACCCTGAAATAAATGTGATAACGAGTGAACTGATTTCTTCTATCAATGTGTGGCCAAAATATAGATGCAAAATTGATTTCTTCCGATCCAGAATTGGATGGTCGTACCCATGGGGAATCTGAGCAGCGTCCATCATCTATCTCCTCCCTATGTCCAATATTGTAGCAAGTAAACTTAGTAAGGTTTATGGATAAGGAGAAATCCTGCTAGGGTTTTGTGCAAGAAAAGAAAATAACAATGCTGAAGAGATTCGACAAGGAAAGGGAGAAGAAGGATTGTCCGACCTCGAATCGCCGGTGGCCGCCGGCGGGCTGAGGGCGTAGGTAGTCGCCGGCGGGTTGAGGTCGCCGGCGGCACTGCTCCTCCTTTGTCTCGCTCGCTCGGGTCCGTCCGACAGCCGTTGCGAACGCGTGTGCAATTGTGGACCTGTCCAGTTTCATGCGTCCTCGACATATCTTGAGGTAACGTGATAGCTACAAAGACGTGTCGACAACAAGCAACGGTCAGGATGCTCCGATAACGTTTCAAAGGCTTACTTCTATTCTGATGTCAAGCGCTTACTCCTTCATGGGCTTTGTTCTGTTCATCGCGCTTAATTTGTACCTTCCCTGCTAGCTGGGAAATAATTAGGATATTTCATGTTGTGACTAGCTAGATCTTCATTATATGGAGTTACTCAGTAGTACTATATATTTGCGAGCATGGGTGAAAAATGACAATCACCACGAATGTCGTGAACAGTAAATCCAGACCGGAAACATAGTTTATTGCAAGCTTGACTAGTGTCTACAAACATTACTAGGTAATAATAATACAAAGTTCACAAATTACACAAGTAGAATCATGCACGTCCAACCTACACACAAAATAGAGTGTCAATCTCAGCGTCGTATCTGGTTATGCTTTGCTTGACCCAAATAGCTTTGCATCGTTTTCAGGTGTTTTCAGTTTCAGTTAGCAGAGTACAAATAACGAGGGTGCTTGATCATGAGGGTGTGATCGCTGAGTTTCATTATTCAGCACCCACAAAGAGCAACCCAGCTGCTAGTTATCTGAACTACGCTACATTCCGCAGTACTCTGTTTTCTCTCCCGGCCACCAATATATTTTGTGCCTGCACTGCCAATGCAGACAGGCAACTACTCTGTTTTCTCTCCCGGCCACCAATATATTTTGTGCCTGCGCTGCCAATGCAGACAGGCAACTGGTGTCGCAGCTTGTGTACACCCTCCATAGAAGGTCTTTCTAAAAAAATCTTTTGATAAAACTAGACCTACTAATATATTAACTCATTTCTGAAGAGCAATCTCTTTTATAAAAATTAGGATGTTAAGCCGGAGCATCAGTTATGCAGAAACAAAGTCATGAAAAAGATCAAGAATTCAGGCAACTCATTCAAGCCTTGGCAGCATCCCAAAGAATGCAAGATAGCACTGAAACTAGCTGTGCTTGAATCGCTAGCTATTTATGCAGTAGACAATATTACCAGAAAGGAGCATCCTCCTGACTCATGGAACATATATGATGAGTAAGATCTCCCGCCTGATACAACATGGAAAATAAACCGCACAAGCGCGCGAGTAAGCTTGCCACTTCATGCTTTTTGAAGATTGCTTGAAATATAAAGTAAAACAAATAAAATGAATCACAAGGTAAACACTAATTAGCTGCAACAAGTCTGTGTTCCTTCATCCTTCATGCCTGATGACCAATGTCTGCCAAAATTAGATAATACATGGGAGTTAATTACCTAGGCGATTAATCCCTACAAATCCAGTTCACAGCTGACCAGTGCATACTACATAGAGGGCAAATCTCCACACTGAGCATACAAATTACAAAATGGAATAGCCTGCACCCAACAACTCATATCTGCATCTCGGCCAACGGAACGGAACTCCAGATACCTGAGGAGCAAGGAATAACATTAGTCAAACAAATTAGTACTATTCATTCAGGAAAAGCTGTTGATGATTATTTCTCAAACAGTAAACATTAGCTTCACTATTTCGAAATTGCAGTTGTGCCGAGATCATGTAAAAGAGTAGCAGACTAACTAGCTAAGTTTGGCTCTAGCCTTCTTCAGGAAGAGCGTTCTGTTTGGTTTGATGATTTTCCTGAGCATGTACTGTATCAAGGCCCCAGCAATCTGGCTGGAGCAAGTTATTAATGATAGGCTTCTTTGAAAAAATGTTTGCCAACCAAGTGTCATGCTGAGCGAATGTTTAACCAAACAACATAAAACTAGAATAATCATCCATATCTTTGAACGATAAACGGCAGCATACTATTTAATGAAGCCATACTCTTCAAGTATTGTGAAACTTGTTAGTTCACTAGGTATCATAGTGATCCAAGTTAAGAAGGAATGTGAAATGGCTTAGCTACAAGTTCGTATAAATAAAATAAATTTGAAAACAAATGGTCACGTGATATTTGTCAATTACTTGTGTATGCAGGACAGCTTGCAAATAATACTAGACTTGATAGACTCATAACCACTTTACAATGGTAAAATTATATGTAGCAACGAATAAACTAAACAGACATATCTCCCCGAAGCAGAGTAAATGATTTTCATTTGCTACTACCTAACATGACAACATTATTATCTCTGAGCAGGCACACCATATGCACACATGGGGAATGGCGAAGGGTCCTAATTTGTCAGTCATTGGAGGAGAGAATAACGCACAACACCAGAAGGAACTTCGGAAGTACCAGTAGAGCATCAGCACATAGAATTATGGGAGCATAAGGAATTGAATGGAGAGTTGCTGAGGAAGGGATGAAGAAACAAGTCACTGAGAAAAGACCCAAAAAAAGCTGCCTGATATGAAAAAGCATTGTGGGAGGTGACCAGGTGGGCATCTGACTGAGCAAAAAGGTTGTAGAAAAATCTTACAGTCCTCTTGCAATTTGGTACTTGAGAATTGGTAGTAAAAGGAAAGCAATACATATTCTAAGAACAGTTCAGATACCTCAATATACATGCAGAAGATAAGCATACCTGGTCAACGGGTAGATCAAATAGCACATCTCACCGGACAATCATCTTAAGTATTGAGCAACATCTCAGCCCCATCATGGGCACCACCAGCGCATATTTCTACAAGTACAATAGAACCAAACAATGTGTCATGTGGGCAGAGTATATGGCCGCCGCAGCAAGAATAAGGAACTCAAAGTAGTTTCCAAATGTTGTTATTGCTTTCCTATTTCCTATAAGTGGAGAGGTCTATGATGTAACTAGTACAGCCATCAACAAACCAGAAAAAGGAAGATTAGGCCCAAACCTAAGCACACGATACAATAACATTCCAACAAAAAACAAATACAAACCAGCAGGCATCAACTAGGTATTATAAATGAATTCACAGCTATAATTTGTGAAAAAACAGCTCAGTTTTGACACAGCAATAGTAACAGATAAACAAACCACGCCTACTGTTAAATTTACTGAATATTTCCAGAAGAACACATGATCATTAGTATCATAAAAAAGAAAAACATGCACGCTCGTAGTATCAGCTGGTTAGAACGGAGATGTTATCTGGAGCTACTCTAAGCACGTTGGACACATTATTGGAAAAAATACGCATTACTAATAAAACTTAGCAATATAAGCAATCATGATTTAAATCTTTAAATAAATTTAGCCTGAAAAGAAGAAACTGAACTCCAGTTATTAATTTTCCCGGGTATATATGAACTTGTCACAAGCAGGATACTCCTGCAGGTGGTAAATGAACAAATTATTCATAATTTAGAACCAAGTGGTTATTATGGATCTAAGACTAGTCGTATTATCAGCGAAGGTAACTATACTGAATGAAGAAAAGCTTCATAACGTACCAATGGAGCTAGATATTTTAGTTGGTTCAAGCTAGTTTTTTCATGGAGTCAACTTCCAATTTTTTTTGAACAATTGGAGTCAACTTCCAATTCTTGTGCATCTAATCAGTACAAACAACGACTGCAGCTGTGCAGAAACACTACCATAAGACAATTATTGCATCTGTCAATAGGCATGCAGCGATGAAATTTAGTCCAGCCTATAAATTTGTGCCAATCTTGCCAATCATTGTTTATTTCTCGAACACGGGTAATGATTGTTCTCTTATACGCATATTCATATAACAGAAAACGCCTAGCTATAGAGCATAAAGTATATAAGATAACACTAACAGATTTTTTTAGATCATAATCGACTAATCATTACATTAAAGACCACCACACAGGCATCAGAAGAGAACCCACTGCAGAACATCATCACTGTGTGCTGAGGAGGTCATGACGCAGGAAAAGAGAAATGATATGACACTACTTAAAATTATTGGCTTAACATGAAATAATTTGAGCGCATTCATCAGCATCGAAAAATAACTTGGTTATGCTGTATCAGCAATGTAAGGTATTCTATTACCTGCAGTGTAGACACTTTCGAATGGATGATAGCAAGAAATGATGTGGGTTTTGAAAAGGTTCTTGAACTTCAATGACTCAAGATGGATCATGAAGAGGCCGACCATTGTCCACAGAAACACCACATTATTCCTCCTCAGCAATCCCTAGGACGAATAGGGTTCCTTTCTCCTCTGATTTCAGCGAAAGTAACTTGTCCAGTTCAATAGTTCTTGCAAGCCCCCATGAAGCAACACCGTCACAATCGGTATTCATCTTCCATAATTGGGCGTCGTGGTCTGACATTACAAGGCAACCCAGCCCACCACTCTCGGCCCGCATCATCTGAAAGTTGCACATATCCACGGGCACACTTATCACAGCTAGGCTCTGCTTCACCAAATCAAATTCTAGAATTCCATGAAAATTCCCAGCAAGCTTCCAGTAAAGGGAATCTCCAGCCAGCACAGCGTCATCAGTAAATACCATGGTGGGTATACGGATCCCATTAGGCCCCTGGCCCCCATTAGGCTCGTATGGAAGCGGCGTTGAGATGACATCTCCCCAGAGGCCTGTCTTTGATGAGTAAACGCAGGCGAGCGCGCGTAGATGTTATGTTGTCGCCGACTACCCCTGTCATGACCACCTGGAAGTGTTGGTCCTCTCCGGCAGGGCGAAGCACGGCCCCATTGACCAGGCCCTGGATTTTCTTCTCATCGAACGCCGCGGGAATGGCAATGTGGTGCTTGTCACCGGTGACGGGGTCCCACACCAGGACCTGGCTGGGACTGGAGATGAGGAAGAGACCATGGCGACATCCAAGGGACATGGGCCGGTCGAAGTCGTCGCTGCTCTGCAAGGAGAAGCGCCCGGGAGGGATACAATTGGGGGCCTCCAGAGTAGGTAGGAAGGAAGGACCTCCAAACCAAGCGAAGAAACCGAGGAGGGCGGGTTGCGGCGGTGGCGGAGGCGGAAGCGACGGAAGAAGCCGGGGTCGGAGACGAGGTGGCGCCAGCGCGTGCAGACGGCGGATGCGCGGGGCAGGGAGGAGGGCTGCGGCGGGAGGCGGAGTAGGATCTCGCAGAGGATGTCGTCGTCATCCAGCGGCGTCACCGCCGGCGAGCGGGCGCGGCGGCGGCGGCTGCTCATCTAGACCTAGAGCTTGTTCGCGTGGGGAGTGAAGTGCAGGGACACTGAAGAGCGAAGACTGAGGACTGAAGAAAATGACGGCTCGAGAGCCCATGGGCCATGGATAAACACAGAAGCCCACGCTTTGTTTTTTTACTTTTGCGAGGCAAAGCTCTACGATCACAGCATTTTTGTTTAAACGTATGCTTTTTTTTTGCGAATGTTTATGTATCTTTTTTTTGCGAATGAGTTTAAACGTATGCTTAAGTCGCTTAAAGAATGAATTTAAAAAAAAATTCACTTAAAGAACGAATTTCCTATAAAGACCAAAAAGATTTAGAAACTACTTTTTGTTTTCATATTATTTAAAAATTACATGACCCCAAAACAAGGATGCCACATCACAACATATTGAAAATTATATATATGTTCCTTTTAGTTCGAGACAGGTGATGATTGTTCAAAAAATTATACAATTTATCGTAAAAAATATAATGCAAAATAGTGAAGATATGGTTAGAATTCCTATGTTGCATTGAGCCTGCTATCACTAAATTCAGAACACAGAATATTAGATAATCAATATAACTTAAGCATCTCTCCATTCCAATGACTAAGAACATGTTCACGGGGGCTCCCAATAGACGGTCCGATAACCGTGTTGGATGGACGCTATGGGGAACTTCTGCACACGTTACCGCCACTATATTGCGACCGAGTACCTCAAGCGGCAATCCAATAGATTTTTTCAAATGGATTTAATGTAGAAAAATAAACAAAACCGTACAAATTCAATTCAAACAAAAGATAATTTGAACTTAAACAAGCTTACTGGAGAAAGCTTGAGGTTGGTGAGACAGGTGATGATTGTTCCAAAAAATGTATATAATTTATCATATAACATACAATACAAAAATAGTGAAAATGTGGTTCGAATTCCTATTTTCGGATGAACTTACTAAAACTAAATTTGGAAAACAGAATATTAAAAATCAATATTATTTAACCATCTCTCCCTTTCAATGAATAAGAGAATCTTCACCGGTGCTCCCAATAGACAGTCTGATAATTGTGTCGGATGGAAGCTATGGGAGCGCCTGCACACGTAGCCGCTCTATTGAGACCGAGTGCCTCAAGCGGCGACCCCAATAGATTTTTTGTCAAATGGAATTAATTTAGGAAATGAAACAAAACCGTACAAATTTCATTCAAACTAAAGATGGTTTAAACTTAAACAAGTTTACTGTAGCATGTTCATACATGAAAAAAAGGTTACAAACACTAGTCTTTGTCAGATTCGATGTCAATCAACACGTACACCTGCAGATCAATGTGCAAAGTTTAAATGGAATCCCAACAATTACACAAGATCTGGGCCATTCCTTGTGTCAACAAATCATGTGCCGAACTAAGTTACCACACTTTTTTGTGCATGAGCACGACATGTCTCTGACTTGTGGGCCATGTGTTCATAACTAGCTATTAGAACTAATAAGATCAAGTATCTGTCCTCAATGGTATTTTCTTCGATTAATGTAAGTTTAATATTGATTATTTGAAGATTGGTGATCATCTGAGTTATGTTAATACCGCGAAAAGAATGGTTCCAATTTGTAAACTTACTCGGAGAAGACAAAGGGAGAGATGCCGTTGGCTGGTGAGTGTCGCTGCTTAGGGCACCTCCAACGGGCTGGCGCATACGGACCAGCCCAGTCCGATTTTGTCCCAACGGACAAAAGAGGAGCTCGAACGGGCTGGCGCATCCGGACTGGTGTCCGCCCAAACACCAGATTTCGACCCAAACGCGGCCCAACTTTGGGGTGGCTTTGAGGCGGGACAGACAGCCTCTCGGTCCGCCTCTTTGTCCTCCCTGTCCGCGTCGGGCCCAAGTGACATGAGCGAGAGCACCTGCCTGGAATCGATGTATAAATTCTGTCAAGCTGTGGTTCAGGTGTTTGGCGAGGAGTACTTGAGGGAACCCAACTTTGAAGACACTGCACGTCTTCTGAAGATGAATAAGAGCAGGGGCTTTCCTGGGATGCTTGGATGCATAGATTGTATGCATTGGGAGTGGAAGAATTGTCCCTTTGCTTGGCAGGGACAATACCAGGGTCATGTCGGCGAGTGCACGGTCATACTTGAGGCAGTGGCTTCCCAGGATCTTTGGATTTGGCACTCATTCTTTGGTATGGCCGGGTCCAACAATGATATCAATGTGCTACATCGCTCCACGGTATTCGACAGGGTTGTCGAGAGAGAGGCTCCAATCATCAACTACGAGGTGAATGGGCATGAATACAACAATGGGTATTACCTAGCTGATGGCATCTACCCTTCATGACCAGTTTTTGTGAAGACCATCCGGAACCCCGACCAAGAAGTTTGCTCAACACCAAGAAGCCTATCGGAAGGATGTGGAGCGAGCATTTGGTGTGCTCCAATCTCGTTTTGCCATTGTGCGGCATCCTGCAGAACATGGAGCAAGGAGCTGATGTGCGAGGTCATGACAGCTTGTGTAATCATGCACAACATGATAGTGGAGGATGAGCGGGATGACGCAAAGCTATTCGATCAAGGACGGGAATTTCAGGGTGAGTTGATTGAGCCGATCCCGGGGGTAGCGTCGTTCCAGCAGTACATTCATGTGCTTGACGAGATGCAGGACAAGCTCACACACATCCAGCTCCAGAATGATTTGGTCGAGCATGTGTGTGCTCACTTCGGAAACCAGTAGCCGTGGCCGCTTTAATTTCATTGAACGAACTATTTATTTCAGTCCAAGAACTTTTTATTGTAATAAATTTGTGATATATTGAACATTGTTACTCCCTCCGACCCGAATTAATGGGCGGGAGTGCGTATTTTCCTTTTTTACAAAAACCCCCTGCCAGTTCAAAATCTTTTCAAATAGGCCCCCAGTTCGAAATCAGCCTTCCTCGCGGGCAGATGGGCGGATCGCCGCCGTCCTCAGCTCGCCGAAGAGAGGGATTCCGCGACGGCTCCGTCCGCTGTTGGGAGGCTCCCTCGGAGGGCTTCCGCCGTAGCTCCCAGGTCGACGAGCAGAGCCGCTGCTGCCCTGCTCGACGAGGACCCGTCCGCCCGCGAGCTGAGGACCCGTCCGCCCGCAGCTCCCAGGTCAACGAGCAGAGCCGCTGCTGCCCCTGCTCGACGAGGACCCGCCGCTGTCGCTCCCAGGTCGCGATCGATCGAAGGCGAGGGCCGCCCGGCGATCGATCTGGGATCCAGCCTGCTTCCTGCTCAGCTTGCGCCGCTGAGTACACTGAGCCATCGATCGATCCTGCTTGCGCCGCTGTACACTGAGCCATCGATCGATCTGGGATCCCATCGGTGCTCTGCTCCCCGGCCTCCTCGCCGGCAGCTCGTCTCAGTTCTCGCCGGAGGTGCCGACATTTGCTACTCCTGTTTCTGTTTTGCTATTGTCCATGAAAATGTAGACAGTATATTATGCATTGTATCTGAATTTGGGAAGTAAGACAGTATATTATGCATTGTTTCAATTGCCTGGTTAGCAGAACGATTAGCTGCATGCAGATCCTGGATGCAGATATTAGTTTGATACAACTAACATGTGGTATTGTGGTATTGATGAACCTGTGTTTGTATAGGATTGAAATGGGTAAATATTGTGGTATTGCTGTAAGTACTGATGTAAGTACTGCTAAATTCAGAGAAACTAAATACTGCCGAGGTTGCCCAGTCCGCATTAGTTTGATACAACTAACATGCCAAATTGTCATATCCATGCATACTTGCATACACCACTAGCAGGTTGAGGGTAGAAAAACATACCTGGCTTGCTTGGGGCACCTCGGATCGACCTTCCAATTTTGTAGCACTGCAATATCCTTCCCACCTGCAAGGGCACTAATGTCACTTAAACCAATAAAACCAGGACAGAATGAAAGAGAGCATCAATTGAGCTTTTTGTAAACTATCTTTACCAGTGCAGAATATAGAATTTCAGATGGTATGTTTCGAAAAGTTCTCTGTACAATTGTAGACAGGTGCTATGTTTGTGCTATGTAGTCTCTTACCTCTGTATTTGATCAAGTGAATCTGACTGTTTTTTCACTAAATGAAGCAATTGTTCCTTTACGGTGTATCTTGCTGCTTGGTTTCCATTATATGTGCTTCTTGCTCCATCTGCTGAACAGAACATCTACAGCGAGAGGGCAGCAGCCTGTTTATTTATGCAAACATGAATCAAACTGAATTAATCCAAGATGCAAATGCATCATTTAACACCATTGCTGCTACAGTTACTGAATTTCATAAGATGCATCAAGACTCTTAGTTCAAATCTTGTTACCTTCACTCGTAGCACCTGAAGAAGTTTGGCCCGTTTTTCTGGCATCAACTGTTTCTGTGCATTGATTGAACCATGCAAAGCATGATTGCTTGTTGAAGCTGCTGCAGTATCATCTGTTTCTGTGCATAAGCACAAATAACTTGAAACATATACCACCCAGAATATCAGCAGATAATTTGCATTAGTTATTGTTGACATCTTTAACAACACAAATTCAGTTTCACAGCAAATATTCAGTTAACTAAGCTTAGGAGTGCCTTACCATCGTATTCTACAGCATGCATCCAGCCCTCATATGCTTTCTTAACCAATGTGTCAGCATAGACCTGCATTCAGGTTGAACAAGAATCAATACTCTGACAGTGCATAAGCACAAATAACTTGAAACATATACCACCCAGAATATCAGCAGATAATTTGCATTAGTTATTGTTGACATCTTTAATAACACAAATTCAGTTTCACTGCCTATACATTCCAAAAGCAAATGTGTGAGCATTTGTGAGTATATTCAGTTTCTGGAATTCTGGTACTCCACTAAAATTACTAACATGCCAAATTAACACAGCCGACAACAAACAAACTTGTGTGAAAATAGGACATTGTTGTGCATCTTGATTACCTATACCACATTGCCCCAACCAGAGGCAAACTCAGGCCAACCTCATCCTTGCATCCTTCTATCTGAAAATATAAGAGCAGAACCAATATGAGAAAATCGACAACAGCAGTGAATAAGCAACAAGAGTGAGTATATGGCAGTGAATAAGCAATAATGAATTGTCCAGCAAATGTACATCATGACTGCAAATTACAGAGCAAGCAAGCTCTGCCTACCTCTGCCTGTATTTACTATCTTGCTTAACCTTTTACTGATATGTATTGTTTAACTAAGTTTCTGGTTTTCTGCAGGTTGCCCAGTCCACCATAGGACAAGATGGTCCTCTTTGATATCAACTTAACTCCTCCACAAGAGCTGGATCTCAACTTCAGTCCACATACTCCAGAAGAAGAAGAGCAAGCTGCTCACATTCCACTAGAAGAAGAACAAGAACATGCTGCCGAGGCAGACCACATTCAAGAAGAAGAAGACCAAGAACATGCTATGCAGAGACACCATAAAGATGTGCCGGAGAGTTATAAATTTGCAGCATATATTGCACTCAAAGCTCTAGGAAAAGATAGACCAGTGGTGAAGGCGGATAAAAAAGTTGTGGCTCAACTTTTGGGAATAAGTCTTAGATCTGTCGAGAAGATATGGAAGAAGGCCATAGATCAAGAGGGCAGAAATGAAGCGCTTGATTTCTCAACTAAGCGGAAGGGCAGGTGCGGAAGAAAGAGGAGAGAGCTTAATCTCGATGAAAGGGTGCCTCAAGTTCCCTTGAACAAAAGGGGTACATTGAGGGCGCTAGCAAGGTCCCTTGATATCCCTTTCACAACACTGCAAAGGAGGTTGGAATGGGGCGATTTAAGGCGCCATACCAATAGCCTGAAACCACATCTATCTTTGGAAAACAGAATAAGAAGGCTCCTATATTGCATCTCAATGATCGATGAAACAACAATAGTACAAGCAAAGCTTTGGTTCAAAAAGATGGGGAACACAATGCATATGGATGAAAAATGGTTTGATATGACTAAGCGAGATCGGACCTACTACCTATCACGAGAAGAACCAGAACCAGTTCGCACTATCCATAACAAAAACAACATCGGCAAGGTCATGTTCTTAACTATAGTTGCTAGACCTAGACATGATGAGCAAGGAAATGTGACATTTGACGGAAAGGTAGGCATCTGGGCTTTTGTCACAGAAGATGCAGCCAAATACGACTCAAAGTATAGGACAAAAGGCACAATGGAATTAAAGAACGTCAATGTTACAAGAGACGTCATGCGGGAATACCTCTGTGAGAAGGTAATTCCAGCAATTGTAGAAGTGTGGCCTGATGATGGATATGCGGAAACACTATGGATACAGCAAGACAATGCTAGAACGCATGTTCAGCCTGATGATCCTGTATTTCTGGCCGCCGTAAAAGATTCAGGACTGGATATTAGGTTGACTTTCCAACCTCCAAACTCGCCGGATGTGAATGTGTTGGACCTTTGCTTCTTCAGCTCCATCCAATCCTTGGCATTTGAGAGTGCACCTAACACTCTCAAAGAATTGATAGAATCAGTCGAGCAAGCTTATGATGCATATGACGTGCAGACACTTGCCAAAGTGTATATCACCTTGCAGTCTGTCTTGTTGGAGATTATGAAAGACCAAGGTGGAAACACATATAAGCCACCCCACATGGGCAAGGACAAGCTAATAAAAGAGGGAAAGCTGCCTAACATACTAGAGGTTGATAGCACACTATATGAAGATACCTTAAAGCTAATAGCCGACTATGAGAAACAACTAGTGGAGCAAGAGGAGGAGAAGATGAAGGATAAACAAGCAAAGAAAGCATCAAAGAGAAAAGGAAGGTCCCAAGTAATCCTGGATTATGACGGAATGATCGCAGGAAAAGAATATGCCACATGGTTGAAGGACCCATCAAGCATTGTCCGTCCACGCCGTCGAGTCAAGAGTGTATGTCAATGTCTTATTGCTTGTAATTATGTTTACTATTTGCAGCAACTTGATCTCATCTTACTGACATAATTTTATGTTTACTATTTGCAGAAACTTGATCTCATCCGGGAAACACAAATAGGCGACTTTGAAGCTACAATACAACCAACAATAGAAGAAGAGAAGCAGCAGGGAAGAGGAAGGGAAAACAACCAAAAAAGAAGAGAAGCTTGAGGAGAAGAAGAGGATCAAGAGGAGAAGAGGAGGAGAAAGAGGAGAAGAAGAAGGGCAATACAAGAAGGCCAGGAAGGCACAAGCAAGCATGAGGCCTGGTTCACATGAGGACTGAAGCAAACAACACAAAACAAACAGCTAGTCATCCTAAATTAGCTTGCGTGTAATACTAGAGCAAAACAATTGTGGAGTCTATTATGTTGTAAATTATAAGTGCTTTGCAACAGGAGAGCAATCATGTTTGCCTCAGATTTAGCTGCCTCTGATGGCCATCATCATTGACATTGATATTCATGAGTTGTAAATTCTATTGTTGAATTGCACCACAAATAATAGTCACAAATTTATACTCATGAAAACAAACAGAGGAAGTACAGTTCTGATTGCTTGCGATACATTTGTGTCCAATATTTTTCAGAAGAAGGTCTAAATATTGTTAGACAGCAAATGTCCAGCCACAAGCAACAAGAACACATGGCAACAAGCACAATATTGTGGTACTCCTTATGCGACAGATAACATAATTGTGGACAACAGATTTGACATACTCCACCAGCTAAATCGAATTGCAGTACAGCAGCTTTTACCCAATTGCAGTTTCAGGTCAAGAGCATTATGCTTCTTCAAGAATACATTGATTTGGAAATCTATGTTCCATATACAACAGCATTACCAGGGCATACATGAATAAATACAATAGCTACAAGATGAATCATCACTGAACTTACATAAATGTAAGAAATAAAAACGCATGGCTGTAAATACAATCGGCCTTCTGTATTCTCTGAAACATCCAACACTTGCTTTTACCATCACCAGGCAAGACTCAGAAACTAGATGGCTAGTCAAAGAAAGGAGATGTCACATAGCATGCAACAAAGGAAATGTAACTTGAGATGACCATCAAATGCTAATTTGAGCTTTTCTCCATCAGGCAGTACAGCAGCAGAACACAGAGAACATCAAATGCAGTTGAGATGTTAGCAAGATTGGGGAACATACCGATGAACTGAAACAGACGACAGATTGGGGATCGGCACATCGCCACCCGCACGCCGCCACCGATCAGCGAGACTGAAGCATCCAGGCGTCGGAGAACTCGGCGACAACGGCGGGGCGCATCTGCTCCAGCGCGGCCCGGGCCATGGCCAGGTCGTCGATGAGGCACGCGGGTTGCTGCTCGGCCGCTGGTCCCCAGGCGTCGCGCAGCGGCAACGACTCGCGCATGAGGGCGGATTGTAGCCTCCGGAGCGCCATGTCCGCATGGGCGGCAGCGTCGGCGTGGTGGCCTTCCCACCTCTGCCACCACCAAGATTCGATTTTGACGGCGGAGCCGCCCCCACGCAGGCGGCGCGGCGAGGGAGGGGCGGAGCAGGCGGCGCGTCGAGGGAGGGGAGGAGCAGGCGGCGCGGCGAGGGAGGGGCGGGCGGGCGGCGCGGCGAGGGGGGCGGATGAGGCGGCGCGGCGAGGGAGGGGCGGAGCAGAGGGGAAGGACTTAATTTTTCAGGTGAAAAACGCCAGGGGTTTTTTCGCAAATAAACCACGCGCCCGGTAATTCGGGTCGGAGGGAGTATTGTTTGTGATACTATTTTCTTTTGATAAATTGTGAATACTAGAATTCATGAAATTCTGCTCGGGGGGGGGGGGGGGGGGGGGGGGGGGGGGGGGGGGGGGGGGGGGGGGGGGGGGGGGGGGGGGGGGGGGGGGGGGGGGGGCAATTTGCGCCAGGCCGTTGGGGCACCTCCACCCCAAACAGACAAATGCACAAAATATGTCCACGGTCCGCCCCCAAACGGACAAAACCGGACCAATTTGGCTGTCCCTATGCGCCAGCCCGTTGGAGGTGCCTTTACAGAGAGCTGAACATGGCCATGATGAATGTGATGAAGATGAATGCAGGTACTTCTTATCTTCTTTGTGAGCTTCCTTTGCAGTAGCATCCAGAATGAGAAGGTGATGCAGTTCGCCAGCAGCAACGCCGATCCCAACATCCATCCTTCCAACCTGTGAATGAAGATATTGTGTTAGTCTGGGCAGGCCTATAGACTCAGCGGTATCGCACCACCGACCGACCGATGAGGGTATCCGAAATTTGCAACACTTTTCTTGCTGCTCAGTCCTCACATCCACTGTTTCCAACCTGCAGAACCAGTTTCAGGCTGGATAAACAGTCTGTAACCTATTACGGAACTGACCGCAGGTGGATGGCGATCAAGAAGGTGAAGACTGGAGTCATGTTCGACCAGATGCTAAGCAAATAGTATCGTGAATAAACACACGCATATTCAGACGTTAATAAAAAACATTGTAGTTTACAATATTCTTTTGACTTGTCTCCTCCGTTGCATCTTGAAAGACCGAAGTGACAATACCCAATTACGTTTCCCAACGAAAAAAACATTCCTCAATTAGCCCGCTCAAACAGGTAGGCAAAGATTTCCTTTGTGAATTTTGGTTTTGCATTAATCCTGAGATCAAACTATAAATAATCAGCATGAGAAATTTATATAGTAGTGCACAACAAAACATTTTGGAACATCAAGGGATGGATTCTTGTCAAGTTAATGAAAACACATGTAGTATAACATCATCGTAACAGAAGCTTTTCAGCAAAAGTGTTGAAGGATCATGCATGTAGCAGAACCATCACCGGTTCATCATGAACACCATTCCATAAGAACTGGTTAAGCAACTGGAATCTTAAGGTGAAGTTCTTCCTCACCCATCTTATTTGATGTAGGTATCTGGTCAGGAAAGCTGTGCTGACAAACTGCCCCATCGAGCGGCTTCTTCACCAGCATGTCATCGCCGCGAAGAGGATGTCGAAGGTGAGCATGAGCATCACGTGTACTCACTTTAGTAAAGGTAATGGTCATGCAGTGTGCATGATTGTCAGAACCCTTAGTTTAGATACTCGAACAATACTACCTCTGTTCCAAAATACCTGACGTCACGTCATAGAGTTGTGCATTTCTAACTTGCTAGATCACAATTGCAAATGAAGAAGATATGTGGTGACACAGGTGGATGATGACATTCTAAACATGTAGACAAGTCTTTTCAGACATAAACACACGAGGTTTCTCACAACCAGCAATGACATCATATAAAGGAGCATCTATTACAGTTAGGAATGACATCCAAGTCTAGTACCCAAAAAAAAAAACAGAATGCAGCTAGCTCGTAGTGCACATGTCTAAGATAGTTTTTGAACTTGTGATTATTCCAGTTACAACACATGTGATTCCATGACCTTCGGTCTTCACACGGAATCCCTGTTCCGACAGAAAGAAAGACAGAGCAAGGGTCAGGATGTAGACATAGATTTGGATATTTCATGTTGTGACTAGCTAAGATCTTCATTCTATGAGACTATGAAGATACTCAGTATTACTCCCTCCGTTCCATAATGTAAAATGTTTTAGCCTTTTAGGTGTTACCAGGGCCGTCTCCAGAAATTCGGGGCCCCTGTGCGAAACGCAAAATGGGGCCCCTAAATTTTGATAAAAATCGCATAACAATAAAATTAAAACACGCTTTCACCTTTTAACATAACTCCAATATGTGTTTTCACAATATGTAGACATATCAAAAATCAATTCTACTTATAGGTAAATACTCCAGCCATAAAAATAACCTCATGCTCTCAGTCCACTTGTAGTTATAGGCTGAGCATGAGGTTATTTTTATGGGATTCATTGAAATATGCATGTATTCTTGATATACATTTGGAGAATGGCGGCCATGAAGGGGGCGCTTCATGATCAGAATCGTCAATTAATATTTTGTCTTGACTGAAGCACATGAAGGACGAGCGCTGATCTGTTGACCATCACAGCTCAGCTTATCCAAAAATAACAGTATACCTTCGATGGGATGTTCTGCTTCCATATGGAGAAAACAACAATTCATTATTCCTCTAGTGATTTGCATATAGGGACGGACCAACCAATTACGCACTTGTAGAAGAACTCAGAAGATTCTGAATAAACGAACGGAGTACTGAAAATCTGGATGGGTTTCTATGGTGGGGCCATGAAGGGTTGCCTCAAGATCAGAATCGTCAATGTTTTGTCTTGACTGAAGCACATGATTTACTGCCTAACAGGGACGAGCGCTGACCTGTCGACCACACGACGACCACAGCACAGCTAGCCAGTTAGCCACGCTTACTATTCAGTGTCTCTTCCCAGTCTAGGCGCCCCCATCTCTCCGGCGATCGATCGCATCTTCTCCATTGGCTGAGTGTCATCAGGTGCGATCTTGTTTCTACTCTGCTAGTTCATCCGGTGTCCTCGGTATCTTGCGGCTAATCTGGTGCTATCTGATCAGAGGAACAGGTTGCGCACTGACACATGAATTCATTCATATTCACACCCTAAGTGTCCGTGGCAGTCAATATCGGAATTTTCCTTGGTGGGAATTTCCATTGGACCCTATCATATCCAATTGACGTTTTGTGGAACGTATACCCACCCACTGAGACTGTTGACGACCTGCAATCCAAGCACACAAGCACACATCCAAGTCAGTCAATGGGGAGTACTTGGGGGACTAATCAGAGACCAGCCAATCTCCGAAACCAGCACATCATTTCCTGTCTAACAGGGAAGAGTCGTGACCAGACCACACGACGGGGCACAACTAGCCAGTCAGCGACGCTTTGGGACTAGTCAGACACATCAATCCATCTCCGAAATCCCGATACACACTCTTGGCTACTCCCAGTCTCTCCGCATCTTCTTCATCTGCTCCGCGTCATCAGGTCTGACCAGTCTGACCGTGTGATGTTGTTTCCACTCTGCTACTTCATCCGTTGGTGGCTCAATATCATCAGGTGTGACACTCAACTCGAGTTACTTGCTGGCTTCCTCCATGTCCTAACTGATTACTATTTGAATTACAGTTTCCGTTGAAGGAAGCACCATGGATCCCGCCGTTTCTTCTTCCTCGTGCTCGTGGCTGCAACACCGTTGAGGCTCTTGGCGGCGCGAACCTTGGACGGTTATCCCATAGCCGAACCATCGACAACTTGGATCAACTTCAAAGGCCTCGAGGACCGCAGCATCGGCAACCGTCTTGTACCTGATTCCGGGTTAGGACTTTTGATTCGAGCCGGGTTCTACTGTGTTTCCTCGATATCCCGTGCCACGAGTACCTCTTTGCAGTATCCATTGAAATTGAGCAAGTCAGCACTAAGCAGATTATCTGGTCCGTCAATCCGGATGATCCTGTTAGGGAGAATTCTACCCTTGAGTTCACTGCAGATGGAAACTTGGTCCTCCGCGATGCTGATGGTAGCCACGTCTGGTCAAGCAAAAACCGGGGACCGATCAGTAGCGGCATGCTGATCACAGAGATCGGAAACCTGGTCTTATTTGATCACAGGAATGCAACTGTGTGGCAGTCATTTGATCATCCTACTGATACATGGGTCCTTGGGCAGTCACTTGTGGAAGGTATGAGCCTCACAACAAGTAATTCTGCAACAAATACAACGGCGAGTCAGTTTTATATCACTGTAAGCCCCGATGGATTATATGCTTTCGTTGAAGCCACGCCATCACAGTGCTACTTTTCGAATCTCATGGGACAAAACAAGACAGGACATTATCAAACAAAGGTTACATTCATGAATGGAGCCTCACCACCTTTGGGCAGCCAAGATGGCCAGATGATAGTAGTAATATCTCACTGCCAACTGCTGTATCCACGACCCAGTACATGAGATTAGATTCAGATGGATACCTGAGATTATATGAATGGTCATGGTCTAGTCAGAGCTGGACAATGGTGTATGATGTACTGGGGTCTGTTGTCGGGCCCATGGAAATGGATGTGTGTGATTACCCAACAGTTTGTGGGGAGTATGGCATATGCACTGAGGGGCAATGTGGCTGTCCACTTGAGAATAATTCAAGTTTAAGCTACTTCAGTCTGGTGGATGAACGAAAGCCAAATCTTGGTTGCACAAAAATAACTCCAATCTCTTGTGAGGAGATACAACACCATCGGCTCTTGACTATTCCCAACATTTCTTACTTTGATCACAGCCACACAGCTTTGAATGCAACAAACATCGATGACTGTAAGCAAGCGTGCTTGAAGAACTGCTCATGCATGGCTGTTTTGTTCACGGATTATTATGACATTCCCCATGGAGAATGTGTGTGGGTGACGAAGGTCTTTTCATTGAAATCAACACAACCTGGTAGTTACAACTCCACTGCTTACATCAAGGTGCAAATCAGCGCCACTAACGGAAACCGAAACCGTGAGAAATCGCATCTTAGCCCCTCTGACGGAAACAGAGAGAAGGCACAGCTTAGCCCCACTAATGAAAAAGAAAGAAAGTGATGTTGGGTACTACACTTGGAGCTGTTAATACTCTTCTATTTCTTGTCATTGTTGTCACTCTTTATCTACGAAGGAGAAAAGGGTATGAAGAGAAATAGAAAGATTTTGATTTCGATGAATTGCCTGGAATGCCAACGAGGTTTTCTTTTGAAATGTTGAGGCAATGCACTGAAGGGTTCAGTAGGAAGCTCGGGGAAGGTGGGTTTGGGTCGGTTTTTGAAGGAAAATTAGGTGAAGACAAAGTTGCTGTGAAACGTTTGGAAGGTGCTAGACAAGGAAAGAAAGAATTCTTGGCAGAGGTCGAGACGATTGGCAGCATTGAACACATCAATCTTGTCAGGCTGATTGGCTTTTGTGCAGAGAAGTTTGAGAGGCTTTTGGTATATGAATATGTGTCAAGAGGGTCACTTGATGGTGGATCTATTACCGCCATAACAATGCCCCTCTTGATTGGTGCACCCGGTGTAGGATCATTCTGGATATTGCCAAGGGCCTATGCTACCTTCATGAGGAGTGTAGACGGAAAATTGCTCATTTAGATATCAAACCACAAAATATTCTCCTGGATGACAACTTCAATGCTAAAGTGGCTGATTTCGGACTATGTAAGTTAATAAATAGGGATCAAAGACTGTGATGAGAGGAACACCTGGATATCTAGCACCTGAATGGTTGACGTCGCGGATCACGGAAAAAGTTGATGTCTACAGCTTTGGAGTTGTCATCATGGAAATAATAAGTGGAAGAAAAAATATTGACAACTCCCAGCCGGAGGAGAATGTTCAACTCATAAATCTATTACGACAAAAAGCTCAGAACAATCAATTAGTTGATCTAATTAACAAGCATATTGATGATATTGTCTCACACGAAGTGGAAGTGGTTCAAATGATGAAGCTCGCAATATGGTGTCTGCAACATGACAGCATTCAAAGGCCTTCCATGTCAACTGTAATCAAGGTATTGGAAGGTGCGATGAGCATACAAACTTTCAATGCAAATTCCCTCATGTATGTTCAAGATAATCCATCGACATATTCAGTTCCATCACAAGCATCTATATATCTGGCCCAAGGTGAAACATGGTGATGAGCAGAAAAATTTCAAAGTATGAACTTGGGTTTCATATCCTATCATATTTGTATTTTGAAGTATATTAGGTGAAACCTGATGGTGATGAGCAGAATATATTCAAAGTATGCACTTGGGTTTCATATTCTATCATATTTGTATTTTGGAAGTATACTTAGAATTGCAACAAAAGAACTCCCCTAACATATATATATATTTGATTGTTCAATGAAGTTGTTCCTCATGGTCCTGTATCTTCAAAGTTTTTTTTCTTCGCTAGGCCTGCCTGGGAGGCAAAGAGGCCACAAGAAAGAAGACTAGCGGGTGCAGCTGCACCGCTAGCCAGGAAAAAAAATTCCGAATGTCAAAAAATTCGAAAAAAAATATTTGCATGTAGTCCAACATATTTGCACTCAGCACAAAAATTGGCATGGTGAAATTTTTTTTTTTTGCAACCTGTGCAAAAAAGACAAATTCGGACATACCGAAAAGTATATGTACGTGTCCGAAATTTGTCTTTTTTGTACAGGTTGCAAAAAAAGTTTTTTCACCATGCCAATTTTTGTGCTAACACATCACGCAGTAATTTGCATCCGGATTTTTTTTCGGAATTTTTTGACATTCTGAAAAAAAATTAAAAATAAAATACATAGTGGGTGCATCTAGACCCATGCACCGTTATGAATATCCGCAAAGAAAGAAACCTTTTAGTCTCATAATAACAAGTGTATACCTCATCTCAACTCATGCCTACTAACTCAAAAGGTGAGAAAAAACACAATAGTTCCACACCCAAATAGCTGCATAGGAAAAAACAAAAAACCTACTTAGATATAGTAGTATTCTGTGACCCTGACATTGAAAGTACTTATACTGAAGAAAAAAAATCATCAATAGTGATTACAATAGGCACTCTGATCCGCCATTGATGATAAGTGAGGAAAACAGAATTGTTTGTCTTGCAGGGAAATTCATAAGAATGATGGCAAACTGCTACTTAAAACATGAAAAGCCATAATATATGAGAATTCCTATAAAAATGCAGATTCCAGATTAGAGGTACGCACCTTAGTGCAGAGCAATGCTTATGGTATGTAGTAATGAACGCCTGCAACATTTATGCCTCCGAACACTTATGCTGTGACCAAAGAATAAAAGCAAGAGCACATAACTAATTATAATAGAAGAATTAACAGATAACATGAACATAAATGTTTGGTTTTATTTAGCGAGCTGGGCTGACTTGTTTGTAGCACAGAGATGGTTTTTATTCATGAAAGACTAACTTGCATTTTACGGCCAATGGAAGAACTTCATTACTCATACGATGCCTTGTGGCAACCACAATGTCTTGCATCTAGGTACATGGATACCACCATTGGATGGCTTTTATAGTTGCATATAAGCGAAAGAAAATATACCATTCTAATCGTCTGTCCTAATCTATATAAATGCACAAGTTGCTGATCAGTTTGTGTCAGACCCAAAAGCACGCAGTCAAGCAGTGAGCTCTCAATCTTCCGGTGGTGACCGCACACGGGATTTGAGGACATTACATGTACAAACTGGACATCTGAACTAGTGAGGGACAAGAAAATGGAAATTGCACTGAAACTATGCATGACTGAACTGAAAATGGGGGTTGCATAATTCAGGAGACGGCGTCCATCAGTCGACGCGGAAGCTAGTTTTCAGAAATCAGGAATTGACAGGACGAGAGTTCAGAGGTACTACTACACTTGTGTCAGTGGGGGGTTGTGGCGGACGTCATGAAGAAGACCCCCCCCCCCCCCCCCCCCCCCGACCATGGCGGGCTGGGACCGCGCACCGCCGCCGGCGTGATCTCCCTCCTTCGGCCACCCCCGCGACCTCCGCGGCCAGATCCGGAATCCTCTCTCCGGCCCCTTCGAAGTTCAGTGCTGCCATCGCCGGGGTCGCCGAGGCCGTGGTCTTCTTGCTCCGTTCCTCGGCTCTGCTTTTTTCCAAGAAGCTTCCGTGCAGGCTGCTGGTTCTTTCAAGGTTGAAGAGGCTGCTGGTTCTACCGTGAAGGAAGAAGATGGTGAGGTAGGTGCTGCTGCTGGCTGTGAAGTGAGCATGGCGGTCTCGCGGCCTCGCCGACGCTGGGTGGGCTCGCGCCGACGCCGCCCGGAATACCGCCCTCCGGCTTCCACTGCCGCCGCCACCAGTGTTGGGCTCTCCGCAACGTGCTCTCTCGGTCCCTCCGGCTGCCAACCTCCTCTGCCTGCCTCTCCGCCAGGCCCCAGATCCTGCGTCCCCGACGCGGCCTCTCACCGCTCGAGCTGCCCTGACGTCGGAGCTCCTCCTGCCGCCCCTGCTCCGGCCCATCTTCCGGCTCCTCCGGCCGACGGCTGCGTCAACGGCTCTGCTCTGCAGGACGTGAGGAAGGTGGTCGCGGATGCACCTTCGCACGGGCTGTCTGCTACTCCCGCCAGCAAGCTCGCTGCTGATGCCATGCTCGACATCCGGAGGTCCGACCCCGCCATTGGCGGAAGACGGGTGCGGCGCTCTCCTCCCCCAAAGCCTGTTGCTGCGACGGCCTCGTCCCAGTTGCCATCTTCGCTGACCGCCATGCCTGCTTTGGGGACGAGCACTGCCTTCGTCCCTCGTCCCCCACCACGGACCAACCGCTCCTTGCCGACATCGGCACAGACCGGGTCGCGGTGCTGCAGCAAGGGCGTTCAAGACGGTGTTACGGTGCCACCGGCTGCTTCGAAGGGGCTCCTCTCCAGTGGCATCATGCTCCAGGGCGGGAGTGTGGTGGCAGGATCGTGGGTCACCCTCGCCGACGAGTTTGATGATAGTGATGTGGAGGTGGAAGAGCTGATGGCCCCTTGCACGCCGCACGGTGCCACCAAGACCTCCGATGCTTCGTTTGACCCTGCCGTGTTGATTGAAGGCCTTGGGTTCTTGTCGCTTCCGCCTGCTGCCTCGGGCGGCTTGTTCGCTGCGGGGGTGTGCTTTGTCGAGGACCACGATGGTGAGGAGTTTACTACGACGTTCGTCTCTTCCAAAGGCTTTGTTTCCGACTCGAAGGAGGTGGTTGCGGAGCCATGCCGTGGCCTCTCTGCTACTGCCACCGCTATTGATGATGAGGAAGGCTGGACCCAGGTGGGACGGCCGCCAGTGTCTCCGCTTCGAGAAGAAGGCCACGACCGTAGGCCTTCAAGCGTTGGGCTCGAGGGAGGTGTTTTCGGTGCCTCGAGCGTGGACACCAGGTCAGCTCATGTCGTGGGCCTTTCAGATGCATCCGATGTCGTCGCCCTGGTCATCGGGAGCGTTTCTGTCGTGCGCGCTCTCACTCTCCGGATGCTTGGGCTCGTTCTCCGGACGCTCGTGCTTCTTGCCAGCGGAGCCGTTTGCCATCCGCTCCGACTCGTCGTCCCTCGTCTCCCCCGAGTCTGGACGAGGTTGTGTGCCACTCTTCGTCTTGTTCTGCGGAGCATGCAAGTCCCACTGCTAGGTGTTGTGAGGGGATCAGTGACTCTGTCTTCCAGTCCCACTTTGCTTTGCTGCGTTTGGAGCTCTTTCAGATGGTCGCTGACCGTATTGAGGAGGCGTCTCGCCCTCTTCGTGAAGAGGTGGCAAGTCTCAAGTTGTTGTTGGCAGGCGTTGATGGTCCTTTGCAGCCGACAGAGGCATGTGGTTCTGATGGCCTGGGGCTCGTCCAGGGGGAGGCTTTGTTTCCGCTTGACTCCGGTGAGCAGAAGTCGTCTGTGGTTGAGGAATCACTTCACTATGGTTGTTTCTCTCCTCATGGCAGTCCCTCCTCGTCACCGCATCTTGTTGTGATGACTGCCTCTGAGGGTGGGGATATAGGTGGGATCTTGGCTCCGGCCCTGCCGATCACACCAGAGTTTGAGGAGTCGAGTTTGGATTCTTCTTTGGCCTCATTAAAAGCTTTGGCGGTGGCCTCGTTGCCCTCTGCGAATAGTGGAGGAGTGTTGGATCCTATCTCTGAGGCTCTTTTTGCTAAAGAGCTTTGCCGTTTACTCGCGTGTTTAGAGGCAACTAATCCTGGATATGGAAAGGATATTGATTGCGTCTTGACAGGGAAGGCTTCAGATGACGTGATCAGGAAGGTGGAGGAATCCCTCAGCACAGCTTCTATGAGGGGCAATAAAAGAAAGAAGGGTTTAGCAAAGAAAGCTTCGGCAGATGCGGTGTCCTAGAGTTGATGTCTTTTCGCGGTTGTTATAGGTTGAGAGAGTTTGTTGCTTTACGTGTTGCTCTTTGTGGTTGTGTAGGCTCCTCTATGTGGTGTTGTGTTGGTGTTAGTGTTGGTGTTTTTTGTTGTATGGTTTTCGCCCGGTTTCTTCCGCTAATAAACTGGGCATCCTCTTCTTAATTAATATATGGGGCAAAGCTTTTGCCCCACAGTTTCAAAACTTGTGTCAGTGGAGGATTCATCCGGGACGGAATCATCAGCGTCCCGGAAAGCGGAGCACCAGAGGCGGCCGCCGCCGAGCAGTCGATGGACGGATTTGGACAAGAACGACCGAGCGGCTCCTCCATTTTCCAGTGCTTCTCCATTTGGACAAGAACGACCGAGCGGCCGCCGCCGAGCAGTCGACGTCAGGCAGCAGCACGCTCGACGACGGGTCGTTTTCGTCGCGAAGGGGGGGATTGGGGATGACGGTGGCAACGAGGTGGATGATGTGGCCACAAAAATAAATAAATCAAACAAATGATCCTTTCAGCTTTCTTTTGTGGTCCTCCGGTTCTGAATGTAAGGTGTATAGTTTTCTGCACGGAAATTAAGATATGGGTATTTGGCATGCGGTGGACTCATTTTCTTTTGGAAAAAATCGGGAGATATGAGTTCCTAATAGACACATATTGAAAACAATACACCATATAAATTAGGATTCATTTTTGGATGGGTAAATTGTTCATAAATCGCATTATACCATATATTTTGAAATTTTTCTGAAAAAACTATACACCTTACATCAAGAAATGGAGGGAGTATAACAGTATAACAACCCGACTTTAAATTAATAAAATCAACAAGGCCAAACGATACAAAGAGTTGAAAAGATAAAAACCAAACTAGTAGAACTAAAAAAGACTAAAAAGAGAGACAAACGACCCTACGTCGAAAATTACGTTTTGTGCCTGCGCTACCACTGCCGACAACCAACTGGTGCCGCAGCTTGTGTACACGCTCCATAGAAAGCTGTTTTAACAACAAACTTTCGATAAAACTAGAGCAGATAACAATTTAACTCGTTTCTGAAAAGCAATCTCTTATCTTCTATATCTAAATAGGAATAGCTCACTACATGATTTCTCTCAACATGCAAGCTACACACCTCAGCATGCCTCTAATTGGTCCACATCATCAAGCCGTCCACCTATGCAAGCTACATCACGTTCGCTGTAGCCGACCTGGACGCGTACCTCTCCCCGTCCACAGTGCAGAGAGGCGAAAGTTTGGAACTCCAGCTCGCGTCGACACATCGCCGTCGATCCGTTCGATTCCCCGCCCTCCGGCGGCCGCTCCGGCGGCGGGAGGACGGGGAATCGACGGATCTGTGCATATGTAAGTTAGGTGTGAGTTGGGTAGCAGCCGGCGGCGCCATGGCGGAGGAGGCACGCTCGGTGGTTGTTTTGCAGGTGACGGTCCTCTTCCTCGACGGTGGCGCTCCGCGGAGCTCCGGCGTCGACCCGTTGCCTACAGCGAGTCCGCGGCTCTGCGGAGCCGTTCGGCTCGTTTTCCCCTTCGCCGGAGGCCGCGGGACGGCGGATCTGGCGCAAGAACACTCGGCGGATGCAGAGGCGCAGCGGCGCGACGACGACGGCGTCTTCAGGCGTAGATCTTTCGAGATTGGTGCTCGGCGACTTCCCGCCTGCTCTGGGGGGCTCCGGATCCAAGGCGTCAAGCGGAGCTTGAGCAGCGGCGCGCCACCGACAGCGCTCGTCGTCTCCGGCGTCGTCGAGTTGCACAAGGACGGGTTTGTAATTTCCTTTCTTTCGAGGTCCTTCGTGTAACTTGTCGCTGTAATCCTGTATTTGTCATCGCAAAAAAAAAAGCTACATCACGTTCGCTAGGATATGAAAAGGTACACAGCATTCATTTATTTTTCCTTCCCGGCGATACGGTGCCTCTCCCTTTGTTCTGCAATTTTTTTCGTCTTCCTTGCTTTGTAACCGATAGAATCAATGCTACCCACTTCCTCCAAACCTATATCTTCCATGCCATCCAGTAATTCGAGCATATGTCTCGGTCAACTTCACGGGCCATCTGAAATCACTTACCCGCACCCAGTCAGTCGCAGGATCGTCATTGCGAGCTGTGCAGGAGGCAAGGACCCCGTCTAGAATTTCTGAAGCACCAACGGAAGGAGTTCTAGCCAATCTACATGGTGAGCTCACAGCTACCTCTTTCACTAAAATCCGATTGGATTCATGTGGTTTCTTATGCTTTGGGTTTCCTCCCACGAAATTGATTGTTCATGTTCAGTCCAACTAATACACACATTTGTCATGCTTCGCACTCCTCTCTGTCGTCAATGGCGCTTCCACTCCCTGGATGTGCTACTAATTTTCCAAAGCATAGTCGAAAGTTAATGTTCCATGTTGTTCCTTTGTGAGCAGGCTGAAGGAAGCAGTGGGTGTGTCCATTTCCTGTAAGTACCATCTTGGCCTCAAATCTTCCTTTCAAGAAGTTCCAATGTTTGTTTTGTATATGATGAGCCTTTTCATAAAATGTTACTTCAAATGGTATAAACTAAGAACAATATATTTTTTGTGACATATCTGCAGGAAAGCTTGGAAATAGTAGCTAATACATAGAGCTTAGGATAACTCCAACGGGGCGACACAAACGGACGCGCGTTTGGTCCGCGTTTGGTCCGTTTGCGTCGCCAAAAGGACGCGTGTCCGGCCCATGTCCGCCCCTCTCCAGCCACTGCCGCCAACAGGACGACGCATTGAGTCCGCCCGGCCAGGGTTTTTGATCATTTTGAACATTTTCGGCCATGGTGATCACATTGCAACAAAACAAGTACCAAACACAATAAACATAAAATAAAAACATAATCCCGGCCTCACACGGGCCATGTCTGGATACGTACCCAAAATATTACAAATATCGGCCATCGGCCATGTTTTTCCGGCCATGTTGGTCATAGTTCAACATAAATAAATAGAAGGGACCGAGATTTGATCAAACTCGATCCATGTAGTACCTTTGCTTCTTCTCGTAGTAGGCCTTCTTCCTAGGGGTGAAGGCTGAGATATCCATGTCCATGATCATGGCCTCCTCGGCGCGTAAGGCGAGATCAAGGTCCTTGGCCTTCAGCTCCACCTCCCTGGCCTTCACGTCGGCCTCCTTTGCTCTTACCTCGACCTCCTTGGCCCTTGCCTCGGCCTCCTTGCCCTAACCTCGTCCTCATGTGCTCTAGTCCGAGCGTTCTCCTCTTCGATGTTGAGCCTCTTCTTCTGCAATTCAAAGAAGAGCTTGGAAGACGTCTCTCTCTCGAGGCGTTCATTTTCTCTCCTCTCTTCCTTCTTGTCACAGGTCTTATCCTTTTGGGATAGGAACCCGTTCAAAGTCTCTTGCAACGCAAGGGTTGTTGCATCGCGTTTCAACTCGGCCTTCCGAGTTGTTCTTCCCCCTTGGACTCCCATCCTTCTCCTTCTTCGTTGTGTCATCTTCCTTACCACCTGCCTGTCCCGCTTTCTTGAGGGAGGCGTATAGGTCCTTCCACTTCTGTTGGTCCTTCAGTGTCCGGTAGCAATGGGTCAAGTTGAAGGTCTTCTTGTATTGAGCCTTGAAGAGATCCAAAGCTTGCAACACTTGTTCCTTTATTCCATAGCCACTTTGTGGCCGGGCTTCAATGTTGTCAACGGAGCCGCAAAACTTGCTCATCTCCGCTTTGTATGTGGAGCCACCTCTTGGATATAGATACCTCGGTCCGCAGCGTTTGAATGTTATTGGGCGGAAGGATCCGACACTCATTGTGCCGCTTGGTGAACCGACCCCAATATGTCGACCCTCTTTGCTCGGCCCCCAAAATTTGGTTGGTTCCAACCTCGATCCATGACTCGCAAATGAGCACGTCCTTGGAGGAACCCGTACGCAGGAGATGGTGCCGTCGCGGAAGATCTCGACCTTGGAGGTCGGGCCATCGAGGCGTTGGAGCTGGCCGCCGCAGTCGCGACCCCGACCGCCGCCGCAGTTGCTACCCCAACCGCGGCCGCGGTCGGGGTAATTCCAATGAGGAGGAGGGCAGCGGTCGCGGTCTTGGTCACGAGGTCAGAGGTCTCCTGCTCGCCCCTTGCCTCTTCGGTGGCCTTCTTGGTGGCGTCGAGCAGGTCCTGCTTCAACCTCTTCCTCCGGGCGCCCCGCTTCTGGGTCTCGGCGGCCCTCTGCTCTGGTGTGAGCTCCTTCTTCACTTTCTTTTTAGCTTGGGGCGCAGGTCCAACGGCGGCGGCCAACTCTTCGGCCGCGGCGGAGGGGGCGACGGCGGCGTCGACCATGGCTAGGTCTGAACTGTGGACAGTGGTTTTGGGAGAGGAGAGGCCGGAGTGTGAATTTTGCCTCTCAAAGCGGACCGGAGGAGGACACAAAATCGGTCCGCGAGCGTCCGTGGCTGACGCATCGGTGGCCCAAATTTGGGCCAGGAATGCGTCGCGACGGACAGAAAAACGGACCGCGGTCCGTTTGCATCGCCCCGTTGGGCTGTGAATTTGGCTCCAGCGGACAGCGACGGACCGGCGCGGACTAGATGCGTCGGCCCGTTGGAGTCATCCTTACTACATGAGCATTCGCAATTTTAGAGTTTCCCGAGGACCGTATCTGTGGAAGCTTAAAAAGTAGTTCAAGTTTTCACAATTTGATGCACTTTGTTATATTGTTAGAAGACAATTGTTCACTGTGACATTTATTGATTCATTGGCTTCCGGATGTCCAGATCCATTCCATGAATCATTTTTTTTCCTTGCAGCCTGATGGTTCAAGATTCTGAGATATTCCTGTGAGACTAATGGTCAGTCAATTTTATTAGCAGAGGCTATAAGAATTCATTTGCCACTCATTCATTATGCCAATAATAGTTTCATGGATCTGAAAAATAAACATCAACTCTTATTTGTGCAGGGTTTCTTGCAACTTGAAGATTCAAGATTGGGAGGTTCTGGTTATTATACTAATGGTCAGTTAATTAATCGCATGAATCTGAAAAATAAACATCAATTCATAGTTTCGCAGGATCGTCGTTGCTTCGATGGAAATATTACAGATAAAACTTAGAACATACATAATGTCACTTAGCTTCAGAGCATTTGGCCTGGAAGTACAGTGGACACATAAGTGCAGAGCTTCCCTGTATGATCATCACCAACGGCGAGTCTAGGAATTATTTGGAGGGTGGGCTGGAAGTTAACAAGGATTAAACTAAACGACTAATTTTGAGAAGAAAAAATAGTATGTAAGGGATGGATTTTTTTTAAAGACGAAACATACAAATTTTCAGGTTAAAAGTATACAAATCACACACTAATACATCCAACTCCTCTCTCTGGTCGGGTGCGCAACAACTTCCGGCAGGCTGGCGCGCTCCTCCAGGCTCCAGCCCCCGCCCAAACTACTCACCAGACGTCGTTAGGGTTTAGTGGCTGGAACGTCCGTCGTCTGAGCGTCACCTTCTGGTGGTGCGGGCGTGTGGCGCTCTGCAAGATGTCCAGCCTCCTTCGCGGCGCCGGTGACTCCTTGGTCGCCGACTAGCCGGTCCGCCGGTACCTGCTTCTGCCGTTCTGCGTGCAACGATGCCTGGCTCGCTGCTTCTCTGCTTCGCGTGGGAATTGGATGGGCGGAGGATGCGAGTTTTTTAAAAGAAAATTGACCACTTTATTGATGAAAACACATTACAAAGTACTTTCCGGATGTGATCCGTAAGAACATCAAAAGAAAAATTACAGAAACCAGTTCACTACAACAGCTAATAAATGAGCAGCCACATTCCGAGCACGCCCTTCGTGCTTAAACGAGCATGTTGAAAAACCGGATGCAAGCTTCTTGATATCGCTGACCACCGCCCCAACATCAGATCGATCCTGAGACATGGTCCCAATACACTAGACGAGAGAAAGACAGTCAGAAGAAACAATGACTGCCTGCCTGTCATCCCGTGCGAACTGGGAGATGCGCTGACTGCCTGCCTGTGCGAGCTGTGCCATGCAAGTTGGGCTGAAACTTCCAGCGAATGGGCCTGGGCCTGGAGCAAGATTAGTAGTAGTAAGAATTTGTTTTGATTTTTGGCAGAGCAGGCTCAAGCCTGTTTAAGCCCCCCTAGTGGACTCACCTTTGATCATCACGTCATCGACTATCTTGCATCCACAGGGATAATTAATTCATTGGACATAGAAGATAACACTTCTTTCCTGTTCCTTTTCCTTTATGAAGTTTGTAACCACTGAAGGACATCCACTATCATTTTCTTCCAGAATATATGCATGTTGCATGTTTGTGAAGGAGTTACACGGTGATTAATCTATTTATATATGGATTCTCACACATGTTATAGTGAAATGGGTTTATACACCTGGTTTCTTACCATTCTTTATAGCAATTCCCGCAGCAACGCACGGGGTTTTCTTCTAGTTATAAAAATTAGGATGTTAAGCCGGTAGCATCAGTACCACGCTACTTGTGAAGAGCTCGGCAAACCTCAATGGATAAGCGGTCATGCATGTGTTAAAAGGTCTCATCTATTTTGCAAGGAAGAAGTGATACATTATGGCTCTTACAAAGTCAGGAAACAATCCAGAATTTAGGCAACTCATTCAAGCCTTGGCAGCATCTCAAAGAAAGCAAGATAGCACTGAAACCAATCATGCTTGAATCGCCAGCTATTCATGCAGTAGACAACATCACCAGAAGGGAGAATCCTAACTCATGGAACATATATGAGTAAGATCCCCCGCCTGATACAACATGGAAAATGATGAAACGCGCAAGCGCAAGAGTAAGCTCACGACTTCATGCTTTTTGAAGATTGCTAGAAATATAAAGTAAAACAGATTAAATGAATCACAAGGTAAACACTAATTAACTGGAACAAGTCAGTGTGCCTTCAACCTTCATGCCAGATGACCAATGTCTGCCGAAATTAGATACTACATGGGAGTTAATTAACTAGGTGATTAATTCCTACAAATACAGTTCACAGCTGACCAACAACTCATTTCTGCATCTGAGCATACAAATTACAAAATGGAATAACCTACACCCAACAACTCATTTCTGCATCTCAGCCACCAGAACGGAACTTCACATACCTGTGGAGCAAGGAATAACATTAGTCAAACAAATTAGTACTATTCATTAAGGAAAAGCAGTTGATGATTATTCCTCAAACAGTAAACATTAGCTTCACTACTGTGGAAATTGCAGTTGTAGCTACGTTTGGCTCTAGCCTTCTTGAGGAAGAGCATTCTGTTTGATTTGATGATTTTCTGAGCATGTACTGTATCAAGTCCCCAGCAAACTGGCTGAAGCAAGTTATTAATGATAGGCTTCTTTGATAAAATGTTTGGCAGACAAGTGTAATGCTGAGCAAATGTTTAACTGAACAGCCTAAAACTAGAATAATCATCCATAAATTTGAACGATAAATGGTAGCATACTATTTAATGAAGGCATACTCTTCAAGTATTATGAAACTTGTTAGTTCATTAGGTGTCATAGTGATCCAAATTAAGAAGGAATGTGAAATGGCTTAGCAATAAGTTCGTATAAATGAAATAAGTTTGAAAACAAATGGTCACATAATATTAGTTGTCAATTACTTGCGTAAGCAGGACAGGTTTCAAATAATACTAGACTTGGTAGACTCATAACCACTTTACAATGGTCAAATTATATGTAGCAACGAAAACATTAAACAGACATATCTCCCCGAAGCAGAGTAAATGATAGTTTATTTGCTACTACCTAACAGGACAACATTATTATCTCTGAGCATGCCCAACATATGCACACATGGGGAATGGCAAAGGGTCCTTTGCCAGTCATTGGAGGGAAAGAAGAACACACTACACCAGAAGGAATTTGGAAGTACCAAGGAGGAAGTAAACAAAACTCAAGCAATTTGGATGGAAGGGAGCACGCACAGAAGACCACATCTAGTAGAGAGGGAGTAGAACACCAGTACATAGAATAGAACAGAAGGGCGGTGGGTGGTGGTGTCACTGAAAGCACAAGGAATTGAATGGAGAGTTGCTGAGGAAGGGATGAGGAAACAAAAGGAAGACCCAAAAAGCTGCCTGGTATGAAAAAGCATTATGGGAGGTGACCAGGTGGGCATCGACTGAGCAAAAGGGTTGTATAGAAAATCTTACAGTCCTCTTGCAATTTGGTACTTGAGAACTTGTAGTAAAAGGAAAGTAATACATTTTCTAAGAGCAGTTTAGATACCTCAATATACATGGAGAAGATAAGCATACCTGATCAACTCGTAGATCAGATAGCATGTTAACCAGAAAATCATCTTAAGTATTGAGCAACATCTCAGTCCCATCATGGCCACCACCAGTGCATATTTCTACAAGTACAAGTGAACCAAACAATGTGTCATGTGGGCAGAGTATATGGCCGCCGCAGCAAGAATAAGGAACTCAAGTTTGTTCTCGAAGTTGGTTAGTGCTTTCCTATTTCCTATAAATGGAGAGGTCTATGATGTAACTAGCACAGCCATCAAATAACCAGGAAAAGGAAGATTAGGTCCAAACCTAAGCAAGCGATACAATAACATTCCAATGAAAAAACAAATACAAACCAGCAGGCATTAACTAGATATTTTAAATGAATTGACAGCTATAATTTGTGAAAAAACAGCTCCACACAAAACAGCAATATTAATCGATAAACAAACACACCTACCGTCAAATTTACTGAATATTTCCAGAACAACACATCATAATTAGTATCATATAAAATGAAAGACATGCATGCTCGTAGTATTAGCTAGTTAGAACGGAGATATTATCTGGAGCTATTCTAAGCTCGTTGCACACCATATTGGAAAAAATACGCATTACTAATAAAACTTGGCGACGTAAGTATACATGAACTTGTCACAAGCAGGATACTCCTGCAGGTGGTAAATGAACAATTATTCATAAACTTAGCACCAAGTGGTTATTATGGATTTAATACTATTTGTATTATCAGCGAAGATAACATACTGAATGAAGAAATAGGGCTACGCCTAACTAAGCTTGCAAATGCACCAATGGAGCTTGATATTTCAGTTTGTTCAAGCTAGTTTTTCATGCATTCACTTTCAATTGTTGTGCAGCTCGTCAGTAAAAACCGATGAGATTGTAGTTGTGGACAAACACTACATTTAGACAATTATGCATCTGTCCATGGGTATGCAACAATGTCCAGCCAACAAAATTTTCCAATCTTGCTACTCACTGATTATTTTATCGGACAAGGGTAAAGATTGTTTTCTTGTATGGATATTCATATAACAGAAAACGCCTAGTTATAGAACATAAAGTATATTAGATACCACTAACAGATTTTTTAGATCATAATCAGTTAATCATTACATTAAAGGCCACCCTACAGGCATCAGAACAGAACATTGCAGAAGATCATCACTATATGCTGAAGAGGTCATGACACATGAAAAGAGAGAAATGGTATGACACTACTTACAATTATTGGCTTAACACGAAATGATGTGAACACATTCATCAGCCAATTGCCCAATATGCAACAGTAACTTGGTTATGCTGTATCAGCAATGTAAAGAATGCTATTACCTGCAGTGTAGACACTTTCGAATGGATGGTAGAAAGAAATGACGTTGGTTTTGAAAAGGTTCTTGAACTTCAATGACTCAAGATGGATCATGAAGAGGCCGATCATTGTCCACAGAAATACCACATTATTCTCCTCAGCAAGCCCTAGTATCACTAAGACCCCTTTCTCCTCTGGTTTGATGGAAATTAGCTTATCCAGTTCAATAGTTCTTGCAAGCCCCCATGAAGCAACACCATCACAGTCAGTCTTCATCTTCCATAACTGGGCGGTATAGTCTGAGTCTGACACTACGAGGTAACCCAGCCCACCGCCCTCGGCCCGCATCATCTTCGAGGATTTGCCCTCACCATAGATATCCACTTGTGGCACCTGTATAACAGCTAGGCTCTGCTTCACCAAATCAAATTCCAGAATTCCATTGAAATTCCCAGCAAGCACCCAATAAAGGGAATCTCCAGCCATTACAGCGTCATCCGTATAAACATGGTGGGAATACGGCTCCCATTGGCCTTGTATGGAAGCGGCGTTGAGAAGAGATTTCCCCAAAGGCCTGTCTTTGACGAATAAACGCAGGCGAGAGCGCGTACATGCTGTATGTCGTCACCGACTACCCCTGTGAAGACCACATGGAAGTGTTGGTCCTCTCCGGCAGGGCGAAGAACCGCCCCATTGACAAGGCCCATGCATTTCTCCATATCAAATGCCGCCGGAGCGTCAATTTGGTGTTTTTCACCCGTGACGGGGTCCCAAACCAGGAGTTGGCGGGGCTTCGAAAGGTAGATGAGGAAGAGGCCATGGCGACATCCAAGAGACATGGAGTTCTCGAAGTCATCGTCACGCTGCAAGGAGAAGCGCCCGGGAGGGATACGATTGGGGGCCTCCAGAGTAGGTTCGAAGGAACGACCCCAATACCTATCGAAGAAACCGAGGAGTGGCGGGTTGCGGCGGTGACGGAGGCGGAAACGGCGGGAGAAGCCGGGGTCGGACACGAGGCTGCGCCAGCGCTTGCAGACGGCGGAGGCGCGGGGTAGGGAGGAGGGCTCTGGTGGGAGGCGGAGGAGGATCTCCGAGAGGAGGTCGTCGTCGTCCAGCGGGCCGGCCGCCGGCGAGCGAGCGTGGCGGCGGCGGCTGCTCATCTAGACCTAGAGCTTGGTCGCGTGGGGAGTGAAGTGCAGTGACACTGAAGAGGAAAATGACGCTGGGAGTGAGAGCCCATGGGCCATTGCTAGATAGACACGGAAGCCCACGTTTTTTTTTTTAAACTTTTGCCAGGCACAAAGCTCTACGATGACAGCATTTTTTTTATTAGCGCACACGTACATGCACCATAGACATTTGCACCTGCAAACATTCAAGTTTAAGCGTCTGCTAAGTCGATTAAAGAATGAATTTTCCTATAAGAAGACCAGATAATAGCAAATAGTGCCGTGTATATTCTGTTGACCATCTGAGTCTACTTGACCACGTGGCGTATGATTGCTGAGCTTCATTGTTCAGCACCGATAGAGAGCAACCCAGATGCTAACTATCTGAAGTATGATAAATTACACTGTACTCTGTTTCTTCACCCGGCCACAACAAGTTGTGACTGCGCTGCCAAAGCAGAGACAGACAACTGGTGTCACAGCTTGGGTGGATTAAACCTGAGAGGCACCTTTTATGAATGAATGAATTTTCCATTTCTGAAGAGCTGTTACTTTTAGCAAAATTAAACCTGAGAGACACCTTTTAGACGATGGATTAGGAATGTCTTGACTCGTCACACCCCAAAATGGATATGTTAAGATCACAATAACAAGATTCCACATCTATTTTGGAAGGAAAAGGTGAGAAATTTTGGTTCTCAGACTTGAAAGAATCATCTATTTCGGCAACTCAAAGAATGCAAAATAGCACTGAAATCAGCTTGAATCTACAGCTATTCATGCAGTAGTAAATATCACCTGACAGGAGCTTCTTCTTAACTCCCAGGTGAGCCTGATGCTACTCAACACTCTTTAGTCAGTGCTAAGGTTTCAAACATCAAGCTCCAGACAAGACCTAAATTTAACAAAAGCACGCAGGACATCATGGAACATACAACAAAACCTCCCGCCTGATACAATACAGAATATAACCAAAAGCACGCGCAATACACCAAAATGCAAGCAAGATCGATTGGCGAGTCAAATCCCCACTCCATGCTTGCTTGAAATATAAAGTAAAGCAGATTAAATGAATCACATGGTAATCAATCTTCATGCCATTTGACGCATGTCTACAGAAATTATATGATATACATGGGAGTTAGCAAATAAAGCAATTAGTTCCCACAAATCCACGTCATGGCTGACCAGCACATGCTACATAGAGGGTCAATCTCTGCCTCAAACATACATAGTGGAAGAAGCTACACCAACAAGCCATTCTGCATTTGAGACACCAGAACTCTAGATACCTGCGAAACATGCAACATCATCCGTCAACAAATTTGTAGTATTCATTCAGGAAAGAATGTGTCAGAAGTTCCAATGCTGAACCATCTCAGGAAGTCAAACATTATTAGACAAAACCAACATCTGGAACAGATACAACAATAGCCAATAGGTAATTTGTAGTGTTGTGGCACACATTCAACTTCTACTATTCGTAGTTTTTGCTACATCAGGTCTAAGTATAGGCTAAGAGATCAGTGGGCTCATGGAGTAAGATATCACAAACACCTGATTTCTAGCTCGTAGGCATACCTTTTCAAATGTACGAGCTAGCTAGTCACTAATAAATAAAACTTATGGAGTACAGGCCTCAAGCGCCTCAAGCAAGAGTTCATGCATCATCATATCAATTGCACTCCTTATAAAATGGATGTAATCCTTAACGTGAACACCATCAGTTAATACTCTCACCACTACTTTTAATGATCATATGCTACTAAACATAATACAAAATGGCATTAGTGATAAAAGCAGCTTTTATGGTGAATCTGGTCGTACCATTTTCATCCTTTGTTCGATATGAAGTATGAAACATCCGTGGTCCCCAAAATTTAGAAAATTACAATACACACAGAGCATAGACTTATATAGTTTTGACTTTGGACCAACCAAATCATATTAGTTGCTACTGCATGCTTACATAAATATATGCAGTACTAACGTACAAAGAGCGACACTTTCAGAAGATATTTAACCAAACCCCTAAATCAGAATAATCCCCAATGAAACTACAGTAACTCCAAGCGAAGTGGTAAACAGCAGTATAAGATTTAACTAAAGCATACTCTTTAACTGGTGTGACAATCGTTAGTTCACAGGTAGCACACCTTAAAATAAGCAGAACGTGAAGTGGCACTGAACGTCCCCGGGAGCGGCCAGCAACTCCACCGTGTTCACCAGGATGCCGTCGCCTTGCATACTTCGCTCTCGGGGTATTCGAGCATTTCGCCGAACAGGTGCGAGGCAGGTGAGAGACAGAGATGCTTCCTGGTCACCGGCAAGCAAGCTTGCTGTCGGGCCGTGATGGCTTGAGACGCACATCAGCGGCAAGGAGAACGTAGCGCTGCCTCCCACCTCGAAGCCCAAGATGCGTCACCTCAAGATCTGCTGATGTGGTACGTACAGGATCTTCTCGCCGCGTTGCAGGCCACCCACCACGCCGCGACAGATCCCGCAGTGCCGCATGCGTCGACGTTGTCGCCGGACGACGGGGCCATCCACAGCTGCCGTACGCTCGCCATAGAAAAGCTCCCGTAGCGCCCCTCGTCTCGTTGCCTCTGCCGGCCGACGAGGCCGCCCGTACCACAAACAGGCATAAGATGAAGAGCTTTGCAGGCGAACCGAGAGAAAACCCTCCTATTTTCGGCCTAACCTCGGGCGAACCGGGAGAACCGGCCTATTTCCTGCCTAAATATGGGCGGACCGGCGAAAACTGAGGAGATCAGTTGCGGCGAGTTTGCGGCGGAGGTGAGAAGGGTGGTGCTAGCGGCAGAGGGGTGAGAGGTGGCGCCACTTTCTAGCGGCTAGTATGCGGCGGAGTGGCGAGGGGTGGTTCCGGCGTCGGCATGGCGGCAAGGGGAAAGGTGGCGCGGGAGGGCGAATCTTGGTGGGGAAAGTTGATGTCTAGCCGAGAGGGCTGGCCCACACGCGCTTTCTCTTCCGTCGGCGCCCCCAATTGCCCCCCAACGGCATGGGTTCGGCCTGGGTGCGCCAGATGAAACTTCGGCCCAAACCGGCGCTATTTGGGCTCCTGGGGGTGACCGGGAGAAAACCAGCGCTATTTCGTCCGTCAGCGCCAAAAAAGGGGTCCTGAGGGGCGCTGGGTGGGAGGGAGGGGGGCTGGAGATGCTCTTAACATGTCGCCACTATATCACTTAGACGGTGGCAGAGGTGTTATCTCGGATAAAACTCCTTTCATTTCTTTCACGGCTTCACGGAGGTGTCCGATGTTGCTGCGGAGTTCATGAGTTTTTATCGCCAACCGGTTTTCATGGATAACACGTTGGTAGTTTTTCATTCACGAATCCATTTAGCTTTAACTAGAGTGCATGTTTTGGTATTTCCATGAAATCGCTTAGACGCCGATGGTGTTGTGTTGAATAAAAGTTCTTCGTCTCTAATCCCATCTCGCGCATGGTATGTTTTTGCCTAGGAGTGCGGTTGTTTGCTTGCTTCTGTTGTTGCCTACGAGCGTGGCTCCGTGGACAACAATTCTTCAACAACCCATTCTTTATAGCCACTGCGTGCAGGTCGTTGACCTGACTTGGCAATGTTGGTTCGATCGTCCTAGGGTTAGGCTTTAGGGCACGGCGGTGCTCAGGCTCAGCTTAGACAACCTACCATTACGCAATGCAGTGAGGTTTTGTCCCTTTGCATGTCTGAATTTGTAGATGATTTAGTGCCTTATATGCTTGATGTTGTCAATCACCGACGTCCGATAGCTATGGTGGCGCTACGGCGGCGAGTTTGGTTCGGTTGTTGATTCAACAAGAATTTCGAACCCAATGTTTTAGTTGTAATTTCTCTTTCGTTCATTTACGGCTTTTTTTTTGCATTTGTTGGCTCAATTATTATAACCAAGATTTGTGTTGTCAGTTTAGCTACCAATTTACCATGTCGCTCGGACTAACAGTATAGACAAGTGAAATATAATAGAATTTGAAATTTGGATAGGGTAAAATGTTGAACATTCGACCATGCTAATAAAAGCGCACGTGTCCCATGTTAGTTTTCCGTGGGCACAGACCGAATATGGTAATCGAGCCATGCAGCCCCGTAGATTACTTTTGATTTACAAACTTTAAAATCGTTTATCTCTTCAGTTGTAAATCGAAATTCAGATCTCTTTTCATGGTTTTCTTTGACGCGACGAGATTTTTGAAACTAGATCTCATATTGATATGTTTTGACAACATTTTTTTTACCCTAGTATTGACGAAGCCGCCACACATGTCTCGGTATCTATGACAACATCACCTGACTTCAAAAAAGTGTATCTTGGCAAGACACAAATGACGCCAATCTTAGGTTTTGATCTGCTGGTGGACAAGGGGTAAAACTTCCTCCACTAGCCACCTGACATGTGGCTGGTTCTCTATAAAATGAGCCCATTGAAAATGTTTCCGTCCTGTCATATTTGTTACATGGAAACATCTCAAACTGTATTGTTTTTGTTGTACAACTGTTATGTCATATATGTCATTTTGTTGCCAAAGGTTTACTTTACGTTCTCAAAGAAGAGATTGGAAATGATAATCAATAGAGTTTGCGGCGTTTACCAGCGTCAACCATGAATATCTGTCTCTCAGCTAGAAACACAGAAGACTCCAGGCTACAGAGGCGGATGGTTTTGGACCGATGATGATTGTTGCCCTCTGAAAACCAGAAAGGTGCATTTTTTTTGCTTCCATTCGGTGGTCACCGATGTGCCATTGGCAGGCTTCGGTAATGGCAAGGGCACAACTGACGGTATCAATAAGATGTGTGCTTCGGTTGTATGTGTCGTGCTAAGTTAAGTCCGTTTCGCCAGCTTGTCTTACCAAAAAAAATTAGCTAGTGGCTTATACATCTGCCAAGATATTTGGCTGGTTTTCGTCCAACTTAACCGAGCTTCATTCATCTCTGGTGCCAAATGGCAGTTCTCCTGTTGTCAGGCTTCTCTGTACAATTTGTGCTTGCGTAGATCGGACTGGAGATAATACTCATGCCACTCAATTAAATGCCCTTTTCAGACCGTAATTAAAGCAAAGCATGTCATCGACGTGTAGAACCAGATCCATGCTAATATGAAAAAAAAGTGAGACAATTACCAATCCTGGGCTGTTTATTAACTACTCATATTTTTTGTGAGGAAGTGAGACAATTTATTTCTAAAAAACTCGGATAACCTTCGGTGTTGTATCAGGTGGGCGGGCTGATTTCGACTTGGATTTGTGTTCCATGTCCATATTGTGTGTGGTTTTGTTGAACTTATATCTGCCTTTTTGTTCTGTATTTATATTGTAGCTCTGACTGGCGTGTAGCATCAGTCGGACTGTCGGACCTGGGGACTGTGAAAAAGCTCTTGTACGTTGAATTGCACGTGCCCACTACTATTTTCGCTCCTTTATAGATGGTGCGAACTGCGAAGGCTTGGGTTATTTTAAAGTACCCAAACACAATGCAAGCAAGATCAATTGGCAGGAGAACTCGCCACAACATGCGATTGAAAAACATAAAGAAAATTAAAAGAACCACAAAGGTCAGTACTAATTACTCGAAACATATGTGATTGTTCGTTCAACCTTCATGCCAGTTCATGAATATCCACAAGAATTAGATAATAGATGGGAGTTAGGAAATTGAGCGATTCATTCCGACAGGGTCCATGCCACAGCTGACCGATGCAATCCCTGTGTCAAGCATACAAAATGGAAGAACCACTACATCCAACTACCCATTTCTGCATCGCAGCCACCGGAACATAACTCTAGCTAGATACCTGCAGAGCAAGCAAAATCATCAGTCAAACAAAACCGTATCATTCATTCAGGAAAAGCTGTTGGAGATATTCTCAGTGATTTTTGTGTGACTCAAACAGTGACCATTAGCTTCACTATGGTAGACACTGTCGAAAGCTCAATTCTTCAATCATCTCAGCGTTATTAGACAAAAATCCCACAACAAAGACAGTTATTTGTAGTGGAATGGAACACCTTCAACTTCAAATACTAGCAGTTTTTTGCTACATCTCTGAGCAGGACAGTGGGTACATGAGGGGCTCATGGTCCCTGGAGTAGGAAAGCAGAACCATCTGGTTTTAGCTTGCAGTGATACTTTCTAGAAATAACAACATAGATGGTCACTAGCAAATCTTTCATAAAAAATATTCAGTACAAGCCTCGAGCAAGGGATTGTCATCATCTTATTAATTGCTACTAATATGAAAAAAAATGTTATTAGTGATGTAGCAAGGTTTTATGATGAATCTAGTCATGTCAGTTTGATCGTGTGTTTGTTATGAAGTATTAAGCATTCTTGTGGCCAAAATTGATGAAATAAGACTGCACACAAAGCATGTCGACCAGCCAAATTCTATTAGTGGCTAATGGCCAATTGTATATACGAGAAATCTCCCCAGCACGTGTTTGAGAAGAAATCTCCCAGTAAACGTTCAAAGAATGATCTTCCAACACGACACAGTTCTGCCCTGTCCAATTTCATCACATGGCCACGTGCTGCCGCTATTGATGATGTCTGGGCTGAAGGCAAAGTGGCTGCGCAGGCCGCGCTGTGATTCAGCCGCAACATATATACGCAATTCCAGTAGACAAGGAGTAGTGACATGCTGAGGACATGTTCAACCAAAAAGCCTAAAACTAGAATAATAGTCCATAAAACGACAATAACCTTAAGCAGAAGGATAAACAGCAGCATGCAATTTAACACAGGCATACTCTTCAATTATTGTGAACATCTCTACTACACTAGGTATCGCAGTGGTCCAAAATAAGCAGGAATGTGAGATGGCATGTCTACAAGTCTGTATAAGTAAACTAAATTTGGCAATATTCTCATGTCTGAGGACGCATCCACATATGCCCACGAAGGGAATGCCGAAGGGTCCTAACTCCTAAGTCATCAGCCATCACAGGGCTAGAGAAAGAAGATCACACACTACCAAAAGTAACTTGGGAAGTATTAAGGAGGAGGTAAACCACAAGCAAGGAAGCTGGATGCAAGCAAGGGCTAATAAACAGCACATCTAATAAAGAGGGAGGGGGTAAATAAGAACATCATTAGATAGAAGAGAAGGACGATGACTGAAGGAATAAGAGTTGCTGAGGAAGGGATGAGGAAGCAGGTTCTCGAGAAAGATCTAAGACGAAGCCTGCCATGTCTTCTCTTGCAATTTGGTACTCGAGACATGGTAGTAAAGGGAAGGCATACATACTTTATGAATATTTGGTATACATCAATACACATGCAGAAGATAAGCATACCTGCTCAACCAGTAGATCAAATAGCATATCCCACCGGACAGTCATCTTACGTATTGCGCAGAAGCTCAACCCCATTGTGTCCACCACCAGCACATATTTCTACAAAGCGTAAGTAAATAAACAATGTGTCATGTGGGACAGAGTAGATGGCCGTCGCATCAAGGATAAGGGAAAGGAGCTCAAGGCTTGATCATCAAGTTAGGCCCTTGATTTCCATAGAAAATATATTAGTTTGTTTCCATAGTTGGTCAGTACCCTATCCAGCATTCTGATATGACTGAAGCTTTCCAATTTGTTAACTCGCTATATTATTGTAATGAGAGGCCTACGGTGTAACCATTATGGGCTACTAATAAACCATAAATGGGGGATTACTCTCAAAATACTAAGCACACACCACAATGATGTTCCAACAAGAAGCCAAATAGAAAAAGGAGGTATCAACTAGGTATTTAGATAGACTCACGGCTGTCATTTGGTAAAGACAACTCAGTTTTGATACAAGTATAGATAAGAAAGCGCATCTACTGTCAAATTTCCGGTTATTAATTTTAGCTTGAAACGAAAAAAAGCAAACTCCGGTTATTAATTTTCTCTGGTACAAATGGACTTTTTACATGCAGGAAAGTCCTACAAGTGGTAGATGAATAAATATACCTTTTTTTGCCCAAGAGATTATTCCAACCAATTTCTTATTTAAGATTAAGAAATATCAACAGATATAACAAGTACGTTATGAAAGAAATTTAACTAGGCTTAATAAGCATGCACATGTAGCTATTGAGCTACCTATTTGATGTAGCCGACTTCCAACTAGTGGGCCTCTCATCTTGAGAAACTATGGTATGCGCAAACCGTACCATTAGATAGCTACGCATTGTATGGATATTCATATAATAATGTGATGTTGAGTTCTGACTTAAATCACAAAATTTACAGAAATGAAGTTAACGAGTTCTAGCCCACCGCCTGGCTACAGAACACGAAGTAAACCAAGATGAAAAACATTACAGAATAATCCACCCACAAGCATCAGAACAGTAAACAGAACCCTGCAGATATCATCTCTATATGCTGAAGAGGTAATCAAGCAGCAAGAGAAACACATGATATGACACTAGTTAAAACTGTTGGCTTAACACCAAATGATGCGAACATGATTTCATCAGCCAATTATTCAAATGGATTTATTTTCTGTATCCGCAATGTAAGTCATGTTATTACCTGCAGTGTAGACACTTTCGAAAGGAAGATAGCGAGATAAGGTCGCATCTTTGGTTTGTAAAAGCTTCTTGAACTTCAGTGACTCAAGATGGATCGTGAAGAAACCCATATATGTCGACAGGAGCACAACATTATTTACTTCAGCAAACCCAAGTATATTTACTTGTTTGCGATCCGATTTCAGGGAAAGTAGCTTGTCCAATTCAATAGTTCTTCCAAGCCGCCATGAAGTAACACCATCATAATCAGTCTTCCTCTTCCATAACTGGGCAGTGCAGTCTGAGTATGACACTATGAGGACACCCAACCCACCGCCCTCGGCTTGAATAACCTTGCTGCAATTGTCCACGCCAAACATATCCACTGGTATCACGGCTAAGCTCTGCTTCACCAAATCAAATTCTAGAATTCCACATAGATTCCCACCAAGCTTCCAGTAAAGGGAATCTCCAACCAGCACAGCGTCATCCATATGAAAGCTGGTGGGAAGATTCCGGAGATAGGACCCATAATGCTGGTACTGGTATGGAAGCGGTGTTGAGATGAGATCCCCCCATAAGCCTGTCTCTGAGGAGTAAACGCAGACGAAGGCTCGCCTGTTGAAGTTGTCTTCGTCGTTATCGGCCACTGCCAAGACCACCTGGAAGTGTTGGTCGTCTCCGGCAGCCCGAAGCACCGTCCCGTTGATTAGGGTGCCCGATATGATGAACGGTACTGAAGGAACGGAAATGCGGTGCCGGTGACTGGATCCCACACCATGACCTGGCAAAGGTTCCAAATGTGGATGAGTACGAGACCGTGGCGGCAACCAAGGTAGTCGCCGCCGCGGGACGGGGAGGAGAAGCGCCCGGGAGGGACGCGATTGGGGGCCTCCAGAGTAGGTAGAACATCGTCAAACACTCCTAAGAAACATAGGAGAGACAAACATTTAGGCCCACCATGCTTCGCAGCTTGACTCCACACGAAAGGGGCCCGCTACAAAAATTTCTTCTAGCCTTAGAAATAGCGTATCTCCCTCATTGTACAACTAATTCGTTCCAAAAAATATATAGTGTCAGCTGTTGGTCGTTGCCGTCAATGGCTGCCAGAAGTACACAGTCGCGTAGCAAACTCTCGTGACTGAGCCCGAGCATGCTAGCAAGCACCATGCATGCCTCAGGATGGGAATGGGTCGGGTCGGCCCGCCGGGTCGCCGACCCGACCCAAAAATTCGAGGCCGATGGGTCATGTGGGTCGGCCTCAAATGAAATTTGGGTCAGCAGGGCCGGCTCCGTGTGACCCGCCGGGTCAGCCGGGTCGGCCCATCTTATGGTCTCATATCTCATTGTAGCTGCGATCTATGTCACGTCGATGTTGTCGTAGGCCCTAATCTTGTGACAGACTATAATTTTCAGGTGACACTCAGTTATAACAACAGCAATGTTGACTTGATTTGTTTAAACCATACGCGTAGCGTAGACACACGAGCAGGGCGACTTGGTTGTTCCTATCAGCTAATTTACGTACATACGAAAATCTTTTGGCGAGGCAAAACACACACGCATGCATGCGTGAGACACTTATTGATTTCCACAAGGAAGATACACGGACGGGATATTCTTTATTGCTATGCTCGGATACATGCATATAAATAGCACCTGATACTGCTATCTGGTAGGATTCGTAATCTTAATTCTTATACTAGTCCGATTTTATTAAACCGTGCCTAATTTTGACATCTTATTTATTCGCAAGACAAACTAAAGTTCGAATTTGGGTCGACCCAAATTACCCATCGGGCCAGCGAGGCCACTTACTATTTTTTTATGGGTCGACCCGTGGCCTCACAAATCGGCCCTAGGGCCACAAGGGCCGGGTCCAAGGCCAGGTCCGGGCCGGCCCATTCCCATCCTGATGCATGCCTAACACATGGAATCAAGAAACCAAAGTGTCGCGTGTCAGCAAATCGGGGAAAGGCTCGATCTCAGCCACAAGCGCCGGCCGGTGTGGGTCTGCGCGTCGCACTACGCCACGTACACGCACCTGCGCGTCAGCTGTGCATGTGCCCCTTGTCTTTTCTTTTCCGCGCTCATGCCAGCTGTGCATCTCGCTCGCTCGCTCGCTCGGTTCGGGGACCCATCGGTTCGATCGAAGCCGACAAGTCACGTTCCGTTCGCGGGAGATGCACGCACGTACGGCGACGAGACGCTATTAATTGAGGACTCATTAATCGGGCTTGTTATTGTTTTTCCTAAACTACTAGCTAGCTAGCTAACTATCTTTCGATCAGTACGTAGGAGTATATATATATCATGATGCATGGGCTGGCCACTTCCCTTTCTTTTTTCTATTCCCATCTTCAAACAACACGTACACAAGCATATATATGTGCGTACGTACGTGCCTAGCTCAGATGCACATTAATTATCCTTCATTTCTTGGAAGAGAGGCGGCGATCATCATCGCACGAGCCGCTCCAGCCGCTTCGGCCCCCCAGTCGCAAAAACGACGCTAAAATTGCCCACCTGGGGGCGATGACGCTATTTCTCGGCAGGGGACGCCGATTCCCAGCCGTTCGTCTCTCAGCCGACGATTTTGCCAAAAATACACAAGTATACAAATGAACAAAAATACACAAATGAACAGAAATTGTTGAACATATAAATGAACACAAATAGTTGGCGAGGTGGAAGAGAGGCGGCGATCATCATCGCACGAGCCGTCTCAAGAAGGTGGCGATGCTTGCGCTCAGCAACGCCGTTCTGGGCATGAGCACCAGGACAAGAGAACTGATCAAGAGCACCCTGCTCGACAAGAAAACCTCGCAACATCTTGGAAATGTACTCGCCAGCAGAGTCAGCACTAAACACACGAATGGGCGTAGAGAACTGAGTGTGAACCATCGCAGCGAAACGCTTATATATGGAGAGAACCTCACTGCGAGAAGACATAAAATAAAGCCAAGTGTAGCGAGAGAAATCATCTATAAAAATAATATAGTAGCGATGGCCCCCTTGCGAAGCGAAGGGAGCCGGACCCCACACATCGGAATGAACTAAATCAAAAGGATGCTTAGACACTGACTCACTAGTAGGATAAGGCAACTGAATCTGTTTGCCAAGACGACAACCCTGACACTGTAAAGAGACATCTCCTGAGACAGACCCCAGAAGACCTCGACAAACTAATGACGATAGACGTGAGCCACAAAGATGACCGAGTCGATGATGCCACTGCTGAAAGGAGCCGGTAGCTGAAGCGACGAAAGCAGAAGAACTGGCTGTAGTGGTGGCAGCGGAAGGAACACGAAGCCAGTCTAACTCCCAGAGCCCCGGAGAATCACGGAGCCGAGGGCCAGCCCCAACCAGAGCACGCGTGCGACGATCCTGGACAGAACAGGAATCAAAAGATGATGATGGTATGTTAAAATGGCGGCATCCGTGCTGACGATGATGATGGTATGTCGGAATCGAAAGATGTGTAGTTTTGAGAAAGGAGCTACATGTTGCATCCGTTTTATCTAGTGTGACGTTCGTTGCACCTGCAAGCCTACTAGCTAGTATACTCAGAAGCACGACACGTCTATTTTGGTTGTGTCCAGCATGCGAGACATTGTGGCAAGAAGCCAACAACTCGTATTACTAGCATGCATTTAATTGGGCTTTGAAGTCCAGTAGAAATGCCATGCTCACGTCGATCTACACGCATGCTTGCATGCTCATCACCTTAATTCATATGCAGACTTTACTTTGAAATGCCACATTCTTCACCAAACAGAGGCCCCGGACACATGAAATCACGCCTATAATCGTCACAAACTCAAGCTTGTTGGCGTGAAATCCTAACATTAGTGTATAAGAATGTTGTGAAGAATAAAACCCCGTGCTGAAGAATAAAACCCCGTGCTGACACTTCACAGCAACACAACCAACTCCTGTAGCAACTTTTTAAGCTTGTCTTGTTCCGATGCTCTATTCAGTCATTAATTATCAAAGAGGAAACTCGCCGCAGAGAGAGCTACGGAAACACTTTGGGCCTACTCGAGCAAAATCAGGGAACCAACGACAAATTGATTTGGAGTAAGACCCGCGCTACGCCAATAAGATGCTAGAAAGTCGGATTCTGGAAGACCAGCGAATAAGGAGATGGCCGCCATCCGAACCGTCCATACCCAGCGATCTGGAATGATTCCCCACGATAGAGGCGCGCTCGTCAAGCGAAAATTTGGCGCCGTCTAAATTTGATTTTTCATCCAAAAATTATGTCTCGGGCGGAGCGGGAAATCTGGGCCCAAAATCACTTTGGAGCGACACCTCTCTCGCTCACCTCCCACTCCCACCGACAACCACCTCACACTCACCATCCCCTCTCTCACTATCCCAGATTCATGGCTGCACGCGCGCGCTCAAACGGCGACGAGGCCGGTCCAGATGTAATTTCACCTATATAGTTTGGGAGCAGAGAGCAGTACTAGCTCGCTGCCTTTTTTCTTTTTTTCGTAATGCACACACATGGCCACATGGGTACGTAGTACGTGCATGCTGAAGCACAATTTCAGGGTTTTTCTTTTTGGCACTTCTCCCGCCAATTTTTGACACGTGGTATAGCACATGTACAGTTTTCCTGCCAATTTTTTTGTGTTGATAATTTTCCGCCCAATTTCGACATGGGTATATAGCACACGTACTATGAGCATTTTCGGTCAAATTCCTTTTCAGGTCGACAAGTATATAGCACATGTAATTTTTGGGGCTTTCCGCTTGACTAACCTCCCACTAATTTTCAACATGGGCTATAACACTTGTATTTTCAGGATTGTACACCAAAATTTTCCATTTCAATAGTTTTTTCTGCCTTTTTTTTTTTACACGGGCTATAGCACACGTAATTTCACCGGTTCACGTAGATTCGCATAGAAATTAGGACGTCGACATAGATATCTTCGGACACAAGTTCCAGCGTGCACATGAATCACCTACCAAAGACGTACGTGGACAGCTCTAGCCAATGAGGTGACTTCACACGGATCACCCATCCACGTTCCATCTCACCCATCCATCCAGCAACCTACTCCCTCCGTTCCAATTTAATTGACTTGCTATCCACCACATGTGGAAGTATCTATACATGTAACTTATCTAGATACATCCATATTTGGTGGATAGCAAGTCAATTAAATTAGAACGGAGGGAGTAGCTCTTAATAGTACGCACACACATGCATATATAGCTGCATGAGCTAAAGCTAGCTCAATCCATACACAGACGAACAACATGGCTAGCTGCCTAGCTAGCTAGTAGTACCAATAGGTCTTGCAACCATGCGTGACGGCGCTTTGTTGGAGGCGAATCATGTGTGCGAGTTGCTGAAGAGCTATGATTGGTGAAGGGCTTTGCGTCTCGGATTGGTGACGTGGACAACATTATTAGCATGGGTTGGGTCAAAATGTATGTACACGTTCCAATTCATCCCCTTTCTCTATTTCATTTTTTCTTTCTTTCCAAAACAAGCACGTCAGCTAACAGTGTATACAATTTTTTTCAAAACAAGAACACCAGCTAACAGTGTATACCCCGTGTCGAAAAACAAGTGCGAGAACTACCAAAATGAACATTTGAGCTGAAAAAATGACATAACGAGATGAGGACTAGATCTCTTCATTGGATCATCTGAGAGGAGGGCAAAGAGATACTTACTTAGTACATGTAGCTCCCATTAGAGCATGTTAGGATGTTAGGGAATCATGGAGATTTATTCAACAATCATTACATTGGAAAAAATATCATAAACCTCCTTTATAAAAAAAAATCTAGTAGTCCGGGACAAGAGGAGGGCGAGATCATCCTTGCCATGTTGGAACTTGTTCGACCCATGCCCTTATCAACAACAAGGTCAAGCCGTCTCATCTGATGTCACATTCGATGGCAGAACGATGAATACAATGGTTTATGGCACAACAAATCTTACTATTATCATAGAGGATCTTCATCATGTCATGTGACACACCAAGGATTATAGGTTTTTATGGTGGCACCTCCTCCTTCACGTTCATCCCCTTGTCACCCCACTTTTTCGTGTGTCATTTCGTCACGGGCTTTAATATTTTATGCATGAAATGATAGTTATTACAAATGATTTATGTGTTGTCTCTTTGTTGCATGTTTGGGTCTTATTTCTTGCTAGGAGGAAATTATCGCCTAGCATTTCATGTGATGTTTCATTGACACGTGTCCTTGTTTAAAGTAAGGAGTAAGTTATTACCTATCATTTCATGTGTCATCTTGATGTAGTGCTTATTATCTTATGCATGAAATGATTTTTTACCTTTAACTTTATGTGCCTCCTGTTTTAGTTATGACATACTAGGATACCTGGTTGTCCAAAGATTTCGCCATCCGTGTCTTCGTACAAGAGCATACGTTTTAGAAATAGGTATAGCACTTGAACTTTCAGAAATTTCCCGCCCATTTATGACGCGGGTTGTAGCACACGCATTTTCACGGTTTTTCTCACCTAACCTTTTTGTTTCGGCAGTTTTCCCGCCCGTTTTCGACATGGGTATCGAGGTCCAAAAAAATTCTAGTTTTCTCTACGAGTTTTAAACACGCTCTATATCACATGGCGCCGGGCGGCACGCTCAGCAGCCCCGGCGTCGTTATGATGAAGATGGCGTCGGGCGTCGGATGGCACGCCAGCAGCCCCGACATTGTGTTCGGCATGGTTTGCACACCAACAGCTCCAAAGCCCATGTGGTGTCGCTGTCCGCCGAGGAAGGAGTCGCCAATGGGCCACCGGTTACATGCTCGCTCCGTACATGGCGCCATGCTACCGGCTCGATGCTCCGTGCTGCAAGAGGCATGTGTGCGTGGTTGTAGAGAGAGAGAGAGAGAGAGAAAGAGAGAGAGAGAGAGAGAGAGAGAGAGATAACCCGTGTTTCTCACCATTGTGGATCACCTTCCATTCTCCTGAACCGTGCACCTTGTGCATGTGTGTGTATTTGGGGTCTGGGTGGTTTGGCTTGAGCTTGAAGAATATAGACGGCCAACACGGTACTTCGTCTGGTCTCTTTGAGCCTTTCCCCTGCCTGCCACCTAGTGACCTAGATACGCTGCATGCACGTAAGCACGCTGGAGGCGGATCGATGCATCACAACTTCACAAGCACGAAACGACGAAATATCACGAGCATGCATATTCAAAGCCATCATGCAAAGAAGAGCTAGGGAATTCGCATGCCAAAAACCGAGCTAGGGGAAAATATATACTACTCCCTCCGTTCCAATTTAATTAACTAGGGAGTACTTTACATAGCTCCCTCGCCATCCTTGCCTTACCTGGCGCGGAACATGGTCGTGCAGAGCACGCACTTACACGCCGGCTCCGGCATGGTGGTGCCGTCCCGGGGCACTGAGACGTCACTGAAGAAGAGGTGCTCGTGCTCGCGGTGGCTCTTTTCGCTGCGGACCACATGGGTCCCGACCCATGCGCTGAGGTCGCCGTCCTAGCGCGCCTTGCCTTACGACAGACGGCATGTCACCGTGGTGCGTCATCTTCTCTAGGATAGCACCGCAAACGTTGTTCGAGCTCCTACTCTTGCTTGGCGGCCGTACGATTCAACCCCGCACCGCCGGGGCTGGTTTATGGTGCCGCCCGGGGTGTTCCGCGGCACGCCGCCGATGACTCTACAAGCTCCCTTGCGTCCACGGAAGGGTCGAGGAAGTAGAATATACATGGCATGGAGTACGCCCTGCGTGCACCAGGAAGATGTCTTTAATGAAAAGAAGTAGAAAAGAAGTGCCTCCCTTTTAGACAGTATCGTGGCAAATAATAAAATTTAGACATCTATCTTGTGCCATGTGTGCATTAGCACATCTCAGAGAAACAGTCACGCGCACATGTTCTTGAGGCTACATAAGAGCAAGTGTAGCATTGAACGGACATATCCCAGCTTAATTAATGTTGATACAGAACTATCCGAATTTAATGGAACGCGCAGTTCTATATTAGACATATGTTTATAAAAATTATGGCACCGTGGTGGACTGCCCATATCCAATGCATGCAGCTGCACGTGCCACCTTGCATCGTTGCTGCATGCGAACTCTCGGAACATCCGCTGTACAAATAAGCAGCCCATGAAACAATCATTCTGGATAGAACAGGCCCATCTAAATTTTCAGAAACTGTGAGTACATGCAAGGTGAGTGGCATGTGGAGTTTAGTCCCACATTGCTAAAGGAAGGTGGTAGAGGTACACATGTATATAGCGTGTGCGCTCGCGTGAATATTCGGGAGAACGTTGGGACATTGGTATGCCGCGCGGCGATGTGAGCATGCACAAAATGGTAGTTAATAGGTACCGCGTAGCACAAAAAAAAGGTACACTCAAAAATTTGGAGTGGTTAGTGTATTTAACGACCGGCCAAAAAAACAGGCGGGAAAACCCGAAAACGGTTGTGGGGGGGGGGGGGGGGGGGGGGACAACGCTGGATAGTTCGTATCCCGCATGGCGACGTGACCACGCATGAAATGGTAATTAATAGCTACCGCGCAGCACAACATATTTGGAGTGGAGGGTGGATTTAACGACCGGTAAAAAAAATAACAGGCGGGAAAACTCGAAAAACAGGGGGGGGGGGGGGGGGGGATTACGCCGGGTAGTTGGTACCTCACACGGCGACGCGACCACACATGAAATGGTAGTAAATAGCTACCACGCAGCACATAAAAAGTACTCCCGACAAATATTTGGAGTGGAGAGTGGGATTTAACGATCGTCCAAAAAATGGGCGGGAATACCGGAAAACAGACGGGGAGAACGCCGATACGATTTGTATCCCGCGGCGACGTGACCACACATGAAATGGTAGTTAATATCTACCGTGCAGCACAAACAAAAGTATACTCCAAAAAAAGATTTGGGATGGAGAGTGGATTTAACGACAGGCCAAAAACTGACGGGAAAAAACCTGAAATGGGCGAGAGAAAGCCAGAATGTTGGTATCCCGCGCAACGAACACGCATGAAATGGTAGTTAATATCTACCGCTTAGCACAAAAAAGTACACCCAAAAGATTATTAGTGTTCGGTGTATTTAATGATCGGCCAAACGGGCGAGGAAACCCGAAACGGGCGGGAAACGCTGGAACGTTGATATCCTGCGCGGTGACGTGAGCACGCATGAAATGGTAGTTAATACACCAAAAAAGTGCACCAAAAGATTTGGTGTGGAGAGTGGATCTAGCGACCGTCCGAAAAAAACGGGCGGGAAAACCGAAAACGAGCTCGAGAACACCGGACCATTGGTATTCCTCACGGAGCACGCAAGAAATGGTAGTAAATAGCTATCGCGTAGTAAAAAATAATTACACCAAAGATTTGGAGTGGAGAGTGTATTTAACGATCGACCAAAAAAAAGGGCAGAAAAACCCAAAAACAGGCGGGGCAACGTGGGAACGTTGTATCCCGCACGGCGACGTGACCATGTATGAAATGGTAGTTAATAGCTACTGCGTAGCACCCAAAAAATCTACACCCAAAGATTGCGAGTTGAGAGTGGACTTAACGACCGGCCGTAAACCGGGCAAGAAAACCCGAAAATGGGCGGGAGAACTCCGGAACGATGGTATCCGCGTGGCAACATGAGCACGCATGAAATGGTAACTAATAGCTAGCGTAGCACAAAAAGAAGTACACCAAAGATTTGGAGAGACGAGTGTATTTAACGACATGCCAAACAACGGGCGGGAGAACGCCGGAACGTTGGTATTCCGCGCGACCACTTGATCACGCATAAAATAAGGATCTTAAGCCCTGAAATTCCACATGAAATGGTTGCCAATAAAAATCTAGTGGCATAAGTTAATAATGCGCGATAGTAAATTGCCAAATATGAAATAACTATCCTCTAAAAAAATATGGATCCTAATAATGCGTGACTGAAGGACACATGAGACGATAAGTAAAAAATTATCATTTCATGCATATAATAATACCGGCAAAGAAACATCATATGAAATGATAAACAATAACTATCTCATAGCATAAAATAAGGACCCAAAAAAGCGCACATGAAATGACATGTAACTATCTGTACATAAATCATAATCCATCAAACTAGACCGGTACACTAGTCGAATGGGTTTCGGCTGTTTGTACCAGGTCTAATGTGTGTGCAATCTTTATTCTAACATTTAAGTAAATTTATGTAAGTTATTACATTGCATATTATTTATGACCAATGCTATTTTGACATTATTTAACACAATAATCAAGAGTCACTTTCTGAAGTTGGTTGCCATGAGCCACTCGAGCATTTCTTTAGTTTTTAAAATCGAACAAAATGAAATCATGAATTAACAAAAGTTTTTATTTTATCAGTTCATCAGAAAATTGGAATATATCTACCATACGACACAGTGATCCCCCCCTCTCTCTCAATGGTGTGGCAAGATCATCCTTGTCCTTCCCTCATTCAACAAATAGTCTATCGTGTGTCGGGTAAATTATCGATGGTGACGCATCACCGTCAAGGTGGAGACGATGCCATTTTTTTATGCCCTCGTTCAATGAGATTACCAACGTTGCGACATGCGTTTCTTCCATGTGGCAACTACTCCACACAACCAACATTATTCTCGACCACGTATGCGGTACGAGTAGCGAAGATCTAACACTAGATTGTAGCCGGCCACAGACCGACGCGAGTAGCGAACCCTAATACCCTAGTTCGGAGCCGACCACGTATGTGCACGAATAGCCAAACCCCTAACCTAAAATGGAGCGAGCATGACACCTCGAGAAGCCAGATCGGCAACATCAAGATTGAAGAGTGGTGGCCTCGGTGGAGATACATACCATCAAGTGTGAGGTCCACACTCGTTCTCTTGAGAGGACACACACTAGTCGTGCATGCGACACAAACTACTAGGAATCCGTTGACCGTCAGCATTTTATGTGAAGCTTGGCGTCAAAGAATAATAGACATTGGCCCGGCACGTAGCGACGTAGGCGTCAGAGCCGAGTAGCTAGGACCTTGTCATGCATGGACCTTGTCATGCTGATTTTCTTCGGAAGTCTTGCTAGTTGACCCTCGGTTGATTATTTAGCTTGAAAAGGTCGAGAATAGAAATCAGAGTTTTTTCTTGACGAAATAGAAATCCCATGACCGACGCGGAGGTATATAAACCTCATGGTTACATACATACTAGTAGTACGTATATGGGTCAAGGGGGCTCAAGGCTCCCATTAGTACATCCAGCATACTGGTACTAGCGTGGCTAGCTTTTGTTCTGCAAGAATGACTTTGACTGGCATGGCATGAAGATATTCGTCGTCGTAGCCGTACAGGCATCACGGCCGAGTTATTCGCGTAGGTGACGACAAATAGCTTCTCTACATGCACTCTAGCTAGCTCGTGCGCCGTTTTGGTCGACTCCTACCCACAGGAACTGGTGCCCGGACTTCTCCAACTGCGATCTCCTTCAGCTGCTCCGCCGGGTGGCTCCCGAAGCAGAGCAACACAACTCTGCGGTCCGGCTGCCCGTCGGGCCACGCGAGGCACTCGTGCCGCTGTTCCGGCGCCTCGCCACCGACACCACCCACGAACCGGCGGCATGGCACGGCCAGGGAGGCACTGAACGTCCCCGGGAGCGGCCAGCAACTCCACCGTGTTCACCAGGATGCCGTCGCCTTGCATACTTCGCTCTCGGGGTATTCGAGCATTTCGCCGAACAGGTGCGAGGCAGGTGAGAGACAGAGATGCTTCCTGGTCACCGGCAAGCAAGCTTGCTGTCGGGCCGTGATGGCTTGAGACGCACATCAGCGGCAAGGAGAACGTAGCGCTGCCTCCCACCTCGAAGCCCAAGATGCGTCACCTCAAGATCTGCTGATGTGGTACGTACAGGATCTTCTCGCCGCGTTGCAGGCCACCCACCACGCCGCGACAGATCCCGCAGTGCCGCATGCGTCGACGTTGTCGCCGGACGACGGGGCCATCCACAGCTGCCGTACGCTCGCCATAGAAAAGCTCCCGTAGCGCCCCTCGTCTCGTTGCCTCTGCCGGCCGACGAGGCCGCCCGTACCACAAACAGGCATAAGATGAAGAGCTTTGCAGGCGAACCGAGAGAAAACCCTCCTATTTTCGGCCTAACCTCGGGCGAACCGGGAGAACCGGCCTATTTCCTGCCTAAATATGGGCGGACCGGCGAAAACTGAGGAGATCAGTTGCGGCGAGTTTGCGGCGGAGGTGAGAAGGGTGGTGCTAGCGGCAGAGGGGTGAGAGGTGGCGCCACTTTCTAGCGGCTAGTATGCGGCGGAGTGGCGAGGGGTGGTTCCGGCGTCGGCATGGCGGCAAGGGGAAAGGTGGCGCGGGAGGGCGAATCTTGGTGGGGAAAGTTGATGTCTAGCCGAGAGGGCTGGCCCACACGCGCTTTCTCTTCCGTCGGCGCCCCCAATTGCCCCCCAACGGCATGGGTTCGGCCTGGGTGCGCCAGATGAAACTTCGGCCCAAACCGGCGCTATTTGGGCTCCTGGGGGGTGACCGGGAGAAAACCAGCGCTATTTCGTCCGTCAGCGCCAAAAAAGGGGTCCTGAGGGGCGCTGGGTGGGAGGGAGGGGGGCTGGAGATGCTCTTAACATGTCGCCACTATATCACTTAGACGGTGGCAGAGGTGTTATCTCGGATAAAACTCCTTTCATTTCTTTCACGGCTTCACGGAGGTGTCCGATGTTGCTGCGGAGTTCATGAGTTTTTATCGCCAACCGGTTTTCATGGATAACACGTTGGTAGTTTTTCATTCACGAATCCATTTAGCTTTAACTAGAGTGCATGTTTTGGTATTTCCATGAAATCGCTTAGACGCCGATGGTGTTGTGTTGAATAAAAGTTCTTCGTCTCTAATCCCATCTCGCGCATGGTATGTTTTTGCCTAGGAGTGCGGTTGTTTGCTTGCTTCTGTTGTTGCCTACGAGCGTGGCTCCGTGGACAACAATTCTTCAACAACCCATTCTTTATAGCCACTGCGTGCAGGTCGTTGACCTGACTTGGCAATGTTGGTTCGATCGTCCTAGGGTTAGGCTTTAGGGCACGGCGGTGCTCAGGCTCAGCTTAGACAACCTACCATTACGCAATGCAGTGAGGTTTTGTCCCTTTGCATGTCTGAATTTGTAGATGATTTAGTGCCTTATATGCTTGATGTTGTCAATCACCGACGTCCGATAGCTATGGTGGCGCTACGGCGGCGAGTTTGGTTCGGTTGTTGATTCAACAAGAATTTCGAACCCAATGTTTTAGTTGTAATTTCTCTTTCGTTCATTTACGGCTTTTTTTTTGCATTTGTTGGCTCAATTATTATAACCAAGATTTGTGTTGTCAGTTTAGCTACCAATTTACCATGTCGCTCGGACTAACAGTATAGACAAGTGAAATATAATAGAATTTGAAATTTGGATAGGGTAAAATGTTGAACATTCGACCATGCTAATAAAAGCGCACGTGTCCCATGTTAGTTTTCCGTGGGCACAGACCGAATATGGTAATCGAGCCATGCAGCCCCGTAGATTACTTTTGATTTACAAACTTTAAAATCGTTTATCTCTTCAGTTGTAAATCGAAATTCAGATCTCTTTTCATGGTTTTCTTTGACGCGACGAGATTTTTGAAACTAGATCTCATATTGATATGTTTTGACAACATTTTTTTTACCCTAGTATTGACGAAGCCGCCACACATGTCTCGGTATCTATGACAACATCACCTGACTTCAAAAAAGTGTATCTTGGCAAGACACAAATGACGCCAATCTTAGGTTTTGATCTGCTGGTGGACAAGGGGTAAAACTTCCTCCACTAGCCACCTGACATGTGGCTGGTTCTCTATAAAATGAGCCCATTGAAAATGTTTCCGTCCTGTCATATTTGTTACATGGAAACATCTCAAACTGTATTGTTTTTGTTGTACAACTGTTATGTCATATATGTCATTTTGTTGCCAAAGGTTTACTTTACGTTCTCAAAGAAGAGATTGGAAATGATAATCAATAGAGTTTGCGGCGTTTACCAGCGTCAACCATGAATATCTGTCTCTCAGCTAGAAACACAGAAGACTCCAGGCTACAGAGGCGGATGGTTTTGGACCGATGATGATTGTTGCCCTCTGAAAACCAGAAAGGTGCATTTTTTTTGCTTCCATTCGGTGGTCACCGATGTGCCATTGGCAGGCTTCGGTAATGGCAAGGGCACAACTGACGGTATCAATAAGATGTGTGCTTCGGTTGTATGTGTCGTGCTAAGTTAAGTCCGTTTCGCCAGCTTGTCTTACCAAAAAAAATTAGCTAGTGGCTTATACATCTGCCAAGATATTTGGCTGGTTTTCGTCCAACTTAACCGAGCTTCATTCATCTCTGGTGCCAAATGGCAGTTCTCCTGTTGTCAGGCTTCTCTGTACAATTTGTGCTTGCGTAGATCGGACTGGAGATAATACTCATGCCACTCAATTAAATGCCCTTTTCAGACCGTAATTAAAGCAAAGCATGTCATCGACGTGTAGAACCAGATCCATGCTAATATGAAAAAAAAGTGAGACAATTACCAATCCTGGGCTGTTTATTAACTACTCATATTTTTTGTGAGGAAGTGAGACAATTTATTTCTAAAAAACTCGATAACCTTCGGTGTTGTATCAGGTGGGCGGGCTGATTTCGACTTGGATTTGTGTTCCATGTCCATATTGTGTGTGGTTTTGTTGAACTTATATCTGCCTTTTTGTTCTGTATTTATATTGTAGCTCTGACTGGCGTGTAGCATCAGTCGGACTGTCGGACCTGGGGACTGTGAAAAAGCTCTTGTACGTTGAATTGCACGTGCCCACTACTATTTTCGCTCCTTTATAGATGGTGCGAACTGCGAAGGCTTGGGTTATTTTAAAGTACCCAAACACAATGCAAGCAAGATCAATTGGCAGGAGAACTCGCCACAACATGCGATTGAAAAACATAAAGAAAATTAAAAGAACCACAAAGGTCAGTACTAATTACTCGAAACATATGTGATTGTTCGTTCAACCTTCATGCCAGTTCATGAATATCCACAAGAATTAGATAATAGATGGGAGTTAGGAAATTGAGCGATTCATTCCGACAGGGTCCATGCCACAGCTGACCGATGCAATCCCTGTGTCAAGCATACAAAATGGAAGAACCACTACATCCAACTACCCATTTCTGCATCGCAGCCACCGGAACATAACTCTAGCTAGATACCTGCAGAGCAAGCAAAATCATCAGTCAAACAAAACCGTATCATTCATTCAGGAAAAGCTGTTGGAGATATTCTCAGTGATTTTTGTGTGACTCAAACAGTGACCATTAGCTTCACTATGGTAGACACTGTCGAAAGCTCAATTCTTCAATCATCTCAGCGTTATTAGACAAAAATCCCACAACAAAGACAGTTATTTGTAGTGGAATGGAACACCTTCAACTTCAAATACTAGCAGTTTTTTGCTACATCTCTGAGCAGGACAGTGGGTACATGAGGGGCTCATGGTCCCTGGAGTAGGAAAGCAGAACCATCTGGTTTTAGCTTGCAGTGATACTTTCTAGAAATAACAACATAGATGGTCACTAGCAAATCTTTCATAAAAAATATTCAGTACAAGCCTCGAGCAAGGGATTGTCATCATCTTATTAATTGCTACTAATATGAAAAAAAATGTTATTAGTGATGTAGCAAGGTTTTATGATGAATCTAGTCATGTCAGTTTGATCGTGTGTTTGTTATGAAGTATTAAGCATTCTTGTGGCCAAAATTGATGAAATAAGACTGCACACAAAGCATGTCGACCAGCCAAATTCTATTAGTGGCTAATGGCCAATTGTATATACGAGAAATCTCCCCAGCACGTGTTTGAGAAGAAATCTCCCAGTAAACGTTCAAAGAATGATCTTCCAACACGACACAGTTCTGCCCTGTCCAATTTCATCACATGGCCACGTGCTGCCGCTATTGATGATGTCTGGGCTGAAGGCAAAGTGGCTGCGCAGGCCGCGCTGTGATTCAGCCGCAACATATATACGCAATTCCAGTAGACAAGGAGTAGTGACATGCTGAGGACATGTTCAACCAAAAAGCCTAAAACTAGAATAATAGTCCATAAAACGACAATAACCTTAAGCAGAAGGATAAACAGCAGCATGCAATTTAACACAGGCATACTCTTCAATTATTGTGAACATCTCTACTACACTAGGTATCGCAGTGGTCCAAAATAAGCAGGAATGTGAGATGGCATGTCTACAAGTCTGTATAAGTAAACTAAATTTGGCAATATTCTCATGTCTGAGGACGCATCCACATATGCCCACGAAGGGAATGCCGAAGGGTCCTAACTCCTAAGTCATCAGCCATCACAGGGCTAGAGAAAGAAGATCACACACTACCAAAAGTAACTTGGGAAGTATTAAGGAGGAGGTAAACCACAAGCAAGGAAGCTGGATGCAAGCAAGGGCTAATAAACAGCACATCTAATAAAGAGGGAGGGGGTAAATAAGAACATCATTAGATAGAAGAGAAGGACGATGACTGAAGGAATAAGAGTTGCTGAGGAAGGGATGAGGAAGCAGGTTCTCGAGAAAGATCTAAGACGAAGCCTGCCATGTCTTCTCTTGCAATTTGGTACTCGAGACATGGTAGTAAAGGGAAGGCATACATACTTTATGAATATTTGGTATACATCAATACACATGCAGAAGATAAGCATACCTGCTCAACCAGTAGATCAAATAGCATATCCCACCGGACAGTCATCTTACGTATTGCGCAGAAGCTCAACCCCATTGTGTCCACCACCAGCACATATTTCTACAAAGCGTAAGTAAATAAACAATGTGTCATGTGGGACAGAGTAGATGGCCGTCGCATCAAGGATAAGGGAAAGGAGCTCAAGGCTTGATCATCAAGTTAGGCCCTTGATTTCCATAGAAAATATATTAGTTTGTTTCCATAGTTGGTCAGTACCCTATCCAGCATTCTGATATGACTGAAGCTTTCCAATTTGTTAACTCGCTATATTATTGTAATGAGAGGCCTACGGTGTAACCATTATGGGCTACTAATAAACCATAAATGGGGGATTACTCTCAAAATACTAAGCACACACCACAATGATGTTCCAACAAGAAGCCAAATAGAAAAAGGAGGTATCAACTAGGTATTTAGATAGACTCACGGCTGTCATTTGGTAAAGACAACTCAGTTTTGATACAAGTATAGATAAGAAAGCGCATCTACTGTCAAATTTCCGGTTATTAATTTTAGCTTGAAACGAAAAAAAGCAAACTCCGGTTATTAATTTTCTCTGGTACAAATGGACTTTTTACATGCAGGAAAGTCCTACAAGTGGTAGATGAATAAATATACCTTTTTTTGCCCAAGAGATTATTCCAACCAATTTCTTATTTAAGATTAAGAAATATCAACAGATATAACAAGTACGTTATGAAAGAAATTTAACTAGGCTTAATAAGCATGCACATGTAGCTATTGAGCTACCTATTTGATGTAGCCGACTTCCAACTAGTGGGCCTCTCATCTTGAGAAACTATGGTATGCGCAAACCGTACCATTAGATAGCTACGCATTGTATGGATATTCATATAATAATGTGATGTTGAGTTCTGACTTAAATCACAAAATTTACAGAAATGAAGTTAACGAGTTCTAGCCCACCGCCTGGCTACAGAACACGAAGTAAACCAAGATGAAAAACATTACAGAATAATCCACCCACAAGCATCAGAACAGTAAACAGAACCCTGCAGATATCATCTCTATATGCTGAAGAGGTAATCAAGCAGCAAGAGAAACACATGATATGACACTAGTTAAAACTGTTGGCTTAACACCAAATGATGCGAACATGATTTCATCAGCCAATTATTCAAATGGATTTATTTTCTGTATCCGCAATGTAAGTCATGTTATTACCTGCAGTGTAGACACTTTCGAAAGGAAGATAGCGAGATAAGGTCGCATCTTTGGTTTGTAAAAGCTTCTTGAACTTCAGTGACTCAAGATGGATCGTGAAGAAACCCATATATGTCGACAGGAGCACAACATTATTTACTTCAGCAAACCCAAGTATATTTACTTGTTTGCGATCCGATTTCAGGGAAAGTAGCTTGTCCAATTCAATAGTTCTTCCAAGCCGCCATGAAGTAACACCATCATAATCAGTCTTCCTCTTCCATAACTGGGCAGTGCAGTCTGAGTATGACACTATGAGGACACCCAACCCACCGCCCTCGGCTTGAATAACCTTGCTGCAATTGTCCACGCCAAACATATCCACTGGTATCACGGCTAAGCTCTGCTTCACCAAATCAAATTCTAGAATTCCACATAGATTCCCACCAAGCTTCCAGTAAAGGGAATCTCCAACCAGCACAGCGTCATCCATATGAAAGCTGGTGGGAAGATTCCGGAGATAGGACCCATAATGCTGGTACTGGTATGGAAGCGGTGTTGAGATGAGATCCCCCCATAAGCCTGTCTCTGAGGAGTAAACGCAGACGAAGGCTCGCCTGTTGAAGTTGTCTTCGTCGTTATCGGCCACTGCCAAGACCACCTGGAAGTGTTGGTCGTCTCCGGCAGCCCGAAGCACCGTCCCGTTGATTAGGGTGCCCGATATGATGAACGGTACTGAAGGAACGGAAATGCGGTGCCGGTGACTGGATCCCACACCATGACCTGGCAAAGGTTCCAAATGTGGATGAGTACGAGACCGTGGCGGCAACCAAGGTAGTCGCCGCCGCGGGACGGGGAGGAGAAGCGCCCGGGAGGGACGCGATTGGGGGCCTCCAGAGTAGGTAGAACATCGTCAAACACTCCTAAGAAACATAGGAGAGACAAACATTTAGGCCCACCATGCTTCGCAGCTTGACTCCACACGAAAGGGGCCCGCTACAAAAATTTCTTCTAGCCTTAGAAATAGCGTATCTCCCTCATTGTACAACTAATTCGTTCCAAAAAATATATAGTGTCAGCTGTTGGTCGTTGCCGTCAATGGCTGCCAGAAGTACACAGTCGCGTAGCAAACTCTCGTGACTGAGCCCGAGCATGCTAGCAAGCACCATGCATGCCTCAGGATGGGAATGGGTCGGGTCGGCCCGCCGGGTCGCCGACCCGACCCAAAAATTCGAGGCCGATGGGTCATGTGGGTCGGCCTCAAATGAAATTTGGGTCAGCAGGGCCGGCTCCGTGTGACCCGCCGGGTCAGCCGGGTCGGCCCATCTTATGGTCTCATATCTCATTGTAGCTGCGATCTATGTCACGTCGATGTTGTCGTAGGCCCTAATCTTGTGACAGACTATAATTTTCAGGTGACACTCAGTTATAACAACAGCAATGTTGACTTGATTTGTTTAAACCATACGCGTAGCGTAGACACACGAGCAGGGCGACTTGGTTGTTCCTATCAGCTAATTTACGTACATACGAAAATCTTTTGGCGAGGCAAAACACACACGCATGCATGCGTGAGACACTTATTGATTTCCACAAGGAAGATACACGGACGGGATATTCTTTATTGCTATGCTCGGATACATGCATATAAATAGCACCTGATACTGCTATCTGGTAGGATTCGTAATCTTAATTCTTATACTAGTCCGATTTTATTAAACCGTGCCTAATTTTGACATCTTATTTATTCGCAAGACAAACTAAAGTTCGAATTTGGGTCGACCCAAATTACCCATCGGGCCAGCGAGGCCACTTACTATTTTTTTATGGGTCGACCCATGGCCTCACAAATCGGCCCTAGGGCCACAAGGGCCGGGTCCAAGGCCAGGTCCGGGCCGGCCCATTCCCATCCTGATGCATGCCTAACACATGGAATCAAGAAACCAAAGTGTCGCGTGTCAGCAAATCGGGGAAAGGCTCGATCTCAGCCACAAGCGCCGGCCGGTGTGGGTCTGCGCGTCGCACTACGCCACGTACACGCACCTGCGCGTCAGCTGTGCATGTGCCCCTTGTCTTTTCTTTTCCGCGCTCATGCCAGCTGTGCATCTCGCTCGCTCGCTCGCTCGGTTCGGGGACCCATCGGTTCGATCGAAGCCGACAAGTCACGTTCCGTTCGCGGGAGATGCACGCACGTACGGCGACGAGACGCTATTAATTGAGGACTCATTAATCGGGCTTGTTATTGTTTTTCCTAAACTACTAGCTAGCTAGCTAACTATCTTTCGATCAGTACGTAGGAGTATATATATATCATGATGCATGGGCTGGCCACTTCCCTTTCTTTTTTCTATTCCCATCTTCAAACAACACGTACACAAGCATATATATGTGCGTACGTACGTGCCTAGCTCAGATGCACATTAATTATCCTTCATTTCTTGGAAGAGAGGCGGCGATCATCATCGCACGAGCCGCTCCAGCCGCTTCGGCCCCCCAGTCGCAAAAACGACGCTAAAATTGCCCACCTGGGGGCGATGACGCTATTTCTCGGCAGGGGACGCCGATTCCCAGCCGTTCGTCTCTCAGCCGACGATTTCGCCAAAAATACACAAGTATACAAATGAACAAAAATACACAAATGAACAGAAATTGTTGAACATATAAATGAACACAAATAGTTGGCGAGGTGGAAGAGAGGCGGCGATCATCATCGCACGAGCCGTCTCAAGAAGGTGGCGATGCTTGCGCTCAGCAACGCCGTTCTGGGCATGAGCACCAGGACAAGAGAACTGATCAAGAGCACCCTGCTCGACAAGAAAACCTCGCAACATCTTGGAAATGTACTCGCCAGCAGAGTCAGCACTAAACACACGAATGGGCGTAGAGAACTGAGTGTGAACCATCGCAGCGAAACGCTTATATATGGAGAGAACCTCACTGCGAGAAGACATAAAATAAAGCCAAGTGTAGCGAGAGAAATCATCTATAAAAATAATATAGTAGCGATGGCCCCCTTGCGAAGCGAAGGGAGCCGGACCCCACACATCGGAATGAACTAAATCAAAAGGATGCTTAGACACTGACTCACTAGTAGGATAAGGCAACTGAATCTGTTTGCCAAGACGACAACCCTGACACTGTAAAGAGACATCTCCTGAGACAGACCCCAGAAGACCTCGACAAACTAATGACGATAGACGTGAGCCACAAAGATGACCGAGTCGATGATGCCACTGCTGAAAGGAGCCGGTAGCTGAAGCGACGAAAGCAGAAGAACTGGCTGTAGTGGTGGCAGCGGAAGGAACACGAAGCCAGTCTAACTCCCAGAGCCCCGGAGAATCACGGAGCCGAGGGCCAGCCCCAACCAGAGCACGCGTGCGACGATCCTGGACAGAACAGGAATCAAAAGATGATGATGGTATGTTAAAATGGCGGCATCCGTGCTGACGATGATGATGGTATGTCGGAATCGAAAGATGTGTAGTTTTGAGAAAGGAGCTACATGTTGCATCCGTTTTATCTAGTGTGACGTTCGTTGCACCTGCAAGCCTACTAGCTAGTATACTCAGAAGCACGACACGTCTATTTTGGTTGTGTCCAGCATGCGAGACATTGTGGCAAGAAGCCAACAACTCGTATTACTAGCATGCATTTAATTGGGCTTTGAAGTCCAGTAGAAATGCCATGCTCACGTCGATCTACACGCATGCTTGCATGCTCATCACCTTAATTCATATGCAGACTTTACTTTGAAATGCCACATTCTTCACCAAACAGAGGCCCCGGACACATGAAATCACGCCTATAATCGTCACAAACTCAAGCTTGTTGGCGTGAAATCCTAACATTAGTGTATAAGAATGTTGTGAAGAATAAAACCCCGTGCTGAAGAATAAAACCCCGTGCTGACACTTCACAGCAACACAACCAACTCCTGTAGCAACTTTTTAAGCTTGTCTTGTTCCGATGCTCTATTCAGTCATTAATTATCAAAGAGGAAACTCGCCGCAGAGAGAGCTACGGAAACACTTTGGGCCTACTCGAGCAAAATCAGGGAACCAACGACAAATTGATTTGGAGTAAGACCCGCGCTACGCCAATAAGATGCTAGAAAGTCGGATTCTGGAAGACCAGCGAATAAGGAGATGGCCGCCATCCGAACCGTCCATACCCAGCGATCTGGAATGATTCCCCACGATAGAGGCGCGCTCGTCAAGCGAAAATTTGGCGCCGTCTAAATTTGATTTTTCATCCAAAAATTATGTCTCGGGCGGAGCGGGAAATCTGGGCCCAAAATCACTTTGGAGCGACACCTCTCTCGCTCACCTCCCACTCCCACCGACAACCACCTCACACTCACCATCCCCTCTCTCACTATCCCAGATTCATGGCTGCACGCGCGCGCTCAAACGGCGACGAGGCCGGTCCAGATGTAATTTCACCTATCTAGTTTGGGAGCAGAGAGCAGTACTAGCTCGCTGCCTTTTTTCTTTTTTTCGTAATGCACACACATGGCCACATGGGTACGTAGTACGTGCATGCTGAAGCACAATTTCAGGGTTTTTCTTTTTGGCACTTCTCCCGCCAATTTTTGACACGTGGTATAGCACATGTACAGTTTTCCTGCCAATTTTTTTGTGTTGATAATTTTCCGCCCAATTTCGACATGGGTATATAGCACACGTACTATGAGCATTTTCGGTCAAATTCCTTTTCAGGTCGACAAGTATATAGCACATGTAATTTTTGGGGCTTTCCGCTTGACTAACCTCCCACTAATTTTCAACATGGGCTATAACACTTGTATTTTCAGGATTGTACACCAAAATTTTCCATTTCAATAGTTTTTTCTGCCTTTTTTTTTTTACACGGGCTATAGCACACGTAATTTCACCGGTTCACGTAGATTCGCATAGAAATTAGGACGTCGACATAGATATCTTCGGACACAAGTTCCAGCGTGCACATGAATCACCTACCAAAGACGTACGTGGACAGCTCTAGCCAATGAGGTGACTTCACACGGATCACCCATCCACGTTCCATCTCACCCATCCATCCAGCAACCTACTCCCTCCGTTCCAATTTAATTGACTTGCTATCCACCACATGTGGAAGTATCTATACATGTAACTTATCTAGATACATCCATATTTGGTGGATAGCAAGTCAATTAAATTAGAACGGAGGGAGTAGCTCTTAATAGTACGCACACACATGCATATATAGCTGCATGAGCTAAAGCTAGCTCAATCCATACACAGACGAACAACATGGCTAGCTGCCTAGCTAGCTAGTAGTACCAATAGGTCTTGCAACCATGCGTGACGGCGCTTTGTTGGAGGCGAATCATGTGTGCGAGTTGCTGAAGAGCTATGATTGGTGAAGGGCTTTGCGTCTCGGATTGGTGACGTGGACAACATTATTAGCATGGGTTGGGTCAAAATGTATGTACACGTTCCAATTCATCCCCTTTCTCTATTTCATTTTTTCTTTCTTTCCAAAACAAGCACGTCAGCTAACAGTGTATACAATTTTTTTCAAAACAAGAACACCAGCTAACAGTGTATACCCCGTGTCGAAAAACAAGTGCGAGAACTACCAAAATGAACATTTGAGCTGAAAAAATGACATAACGAGATGAGGACTAGATCTCTTCATTGGATCATCTGAGAGGAGGGCAAAGAGATACTTACTTAGTACATGTAGCTCCCATTAGAGCATGTTAGGATGTTAGGGAATCATGGAGATTTATTCAACAATCATTACATTGGAAAAAATATCATAAACCTCCTTTATAAAAAAAAATCTAGTAGTCCGGGACAAGAGGAGGGCGAGATCATCCTTGCCATGTTGGAACTTGTTCGACCCATGCCCTTATCAACAACAAGGTCAAGCCGTCTCATCTGATGTCACATTCGATGGCAGAACGATGAATACAATGGTTTATGGCACAACAAATCTTACTATTATCATAGAGGATCTTCATCATGTCATGTGACACACCAAGGATTATAGGTTTTTATGGTGGCACCTCCTCCTTCACGTTCATCCCCTTGTCACCCCACTTTTTCGTGTGTCATTTCGTCACGGGCTTTAATATTTTATGCATGAAATGATAGTTATTACAAATGATTTATGTGTTGTCTCTTTGTTGCATGTTTGGGTCTTATTTCTTGCTAGGAGGAAATTATCGCCTAGCATTTCATGTGATGTTTCATTGACACGTGTCCTTGTTTAAAGTAAGGAGTAAGTTATTACCTATCATTTCATGTGTCATCTTGATGTAGTGCTTATTATCTTATGCATGAAATGATTTTTTACCTTTAACTTTATGTGCCTCCTGTTTTAGTTATGACATACTAGGATACCTGGTTGTCCAAAGATTTCGCCATCCGTGTCTTCGTACAAGAGCATACGTTTTAGAAATAGGTATAGCACTTGAACTTTCAGAAATTTCCGCCCATTTATGACGCGGGTTGTAGCACACGCATTTTCACGGTTTTTCTCACCTAACCTTTTTGTTTCGGCAGTTTTCCCGCCCGTTTTCGACATGGGTATCGAGGTCCAAAAAAATTCTAGTTTTCTCTACGAGTTTTAAACACGCTCTATATCACATGGCGCCGGGCGGCACGCTCAGCAGCCCCGGCGTCGTTATGATGAAGATGGCGTCGGGCGTCGGATGGCACGCCAGCAGCCCCGACATTGTGTTCGGCATGGTTTGCACACCAACAGCTCCAAAGCCCATGTGGTGTCGCTGTCCGCCGAGGAAGGAGTCGCCAATGGGCCACCGGTTACATGCTCGCTCCGTACATGGCGCCATGCTACCGGCTCGATGCTCCGTGCTGCAAGAGGCATGTGTGCGTGGTTGTAGAGAGAGAGAGAGAGAGAAAGAGAGAGAGAGAGAGAGAGAGAGAGAGAGAGATAACCCGTGTTTCTCACCATTGTGGATCACCTTCCATTCTCCTGAACCGTGCACCTTGTGCATGTGTGTGTATTTGGGGTCTGGGTGGTTTGGCTTGAGCTTGAAGAATATAGACGGCCAACACGGTACTTCGTCTGGTCTCTTTGAGCCTTTCCCCTGCCTGCCACCTAGTGACCTAGATACGCTGCATGCACGTAAGCACGCTGGAGGCGGATCGATGCATCACAACTTCACAAGCACGAAACGACGAAATATCACGAGCATGCATATTCAAAGCCATCATGCAAAGAAGAGCTAGGGAATTCGCATGCCAAAAACCGAGCTAGGGGAAAATATATACTACTCCCTCCGTTCCAATTTAATTAACTAGGGAGTACTTTACATAGCTCCCTCGCCATCCTTGCCTTACCTGGCGCGGAACATGGTCGTGCAGAGCACGCACTTACACGCCGGCTCCGGCATGGTGGTGCCGTCCCGGGGCACTGAGACGTCACTGAAGAAGAGGTGCTCGTGCTCGCGGTGGCTCTTTTCGCTGCGGACCACATGGGTCCCGACCCATGCGCTGAGGTCGCCGTCCTAGCGCGCCTTGCCTTACGACAGACGGCATGTCACCGTGGTGCGTCATCTTCTCTAGGATAGCACCGCAAACGTTGTTCGAGCTCCTACTCTTGCTTGGCGGCCGTACGATTCAACCCCGCACCGCCGGGGCTGGTTTATGGTGCCGCCCGGGGTGTTCCGCGGCACGCCGCCGATGACTCTACAAGCTCCCTTGCGTCCACGGAAGGGTCGAGGAAGTAGAATATACATGGCATGGAGTACGCCCTGCGTGCACCAGGAAGATGTCTTTAATGAAAAGAAGTAGAAAAGAAGTGCCTCCCTTTTAGACAGTATCGTGGCAAATAATAAAATTTAGACATCTATCTTGTGCCATGTGTGCATTAGCACATCTCAGAGAAACAGTCACGCGCACATGTTCTTGAGGCTACATAAGAGCAAGTGTAGCATTGAACGGACATATCCCAGCTTAATTAATGTTGATACAGAACTATCCGAATTTAATGGAACGCGCAGTTCTATATTAGACATATGTTTATAAAAATTATGGCACCGTGGTGGACTGCCCATATCCAATGCATGCAGCTGCACGTGCCACCTTGCATCGTTGCTGCATGCGAACTCTCGGAACATCCGCTGTACAAATAAGCAGCCCATGAAACAATCATTCTGGATAGAACAGGCCCATCTAAATTTTCAGAAACTGTGAGTACATGCAAGGTGAGTGGCATGTGGAGTTTAGTCCCACATTGCTAAAGGAAGGTGGTAGAGGTACACATGTATATAGCGTGTGCGCTCGCGTGAATATTCGGGAGAACGTTGGGACATTGGTATGCCGCGCGGCGATGTGAGCATGCACAAAATGGTAGTTAATAGGTACCGCGTAGCACAAAAAAAAGGTACACTCAAAAATTTGGAGTGGTTAGTGTATTTAACGACCGGCCAAAAAAACAGGCGGGAAAACCCGAAAACGGTTGTGGGGGGGGGGGGGGGGGGGGGGGGGGGGGACAACGCTGGATAGTTCGTATCCGCATGGCGACGTGACCACGCATGAAATGGTAATTAATAGCTACCGCGCAGCACAACATATTTGGAGTGGAGGGTGGATTTAACGACCGGTAAAAAAAATAACAGGCGGGAAAACTCGAAAAACGGGGGGGGGGGGGGGATTACGCCGGGTAGTTGGTACTCACACGGCGACGCGACCACACATGAAATGGTAGTAAATAGCTACCACGCAGCACATAAAAAGTACTCCCGACAAATATTTGGAGTGGAGAGTGGGATTTAACGATCGTCCAAAAAATGGGCGGGAATACCGGAAAACAGACGGGAGAACGCCGATACGATTTGTATCCCGCGGCGACGTGACCACACATGAAATGGTAGTTAATATCTACCGTGCAGCACAAACAAAAGTATACTCCAAAAAAGATTTGGGATGGAGAGTGGATTTAACGACAGGCCAAAAACTGACGGGAAAAAAACCTGAAATGGGCGAGAGAAAGCCAGAATGTTGGTATCCCGCGCAACGAACACGCATGAAATGGTAGTTAATATCTACCGCTTAGCACAAAAAAGTACACCCAAAAGATTATTAGTGTTCGGTGTATTTAATGATCGGCCAAACGGGCGAGGAAACCCGAAACGGGCGGGAAACCGCTGGAACGTTGATATCCTGCGCGGTGACGTGAGCACGCATGAAATGGTAGTTAATACACCAAAAAAGTGCACCAAAAGATTTGGTGTGGAGAGTGGATCTAGCGACCGTCCGAAAAAAACGGGCGGGAAAACCGAAAACGAGCTCGAGAACACCGGACCATTGGTATTCCTCACGGAGCACGCAAGAAATGGTAGTAAATAGCTATCGCGTAGTAAAAAATAATTACACCCAAAGATTTGGAGTGGAGAGTGTATTTAACGATCGACCAAAAAAAAGGGCAGAAAAACCCAAAAACAGGCGGGGCAACGTGGGAACGTTGTATCCCGCACGGCGACGTGACCATGTATGAAATGGTAGTTAATAGCTACTGCGTAGCACCCAAAAAATCTACACCCAAAGATTGCGAGTGGAGAGTGGACTTAACGACCGGCCGTAAACCGGGCAAGAAAACCGAAAATGGGCGGGAGAACTCCGGAACGATGGTATCCGCGTGGCAACATGAGCACGCATGAAATGGTAACTAATAGCTAGCGTAGCACAAAAAGAAGTACACCCAAGATTTGGAGAGACGAGTGTATTTAACGACATGCCAAACAACGGGCGGGAGAACGCCGGAACGTTGGTATTCCGCGCGACCACTTGATCACGCATAAAATAAGGATCTTAAGCCCTGAAATTCCACATGAAATGGTTGCCAATAAAAATCTAGTGGCATAAGTTAATAATGCGCGATAGTAAATTGCCAAATATGAAATAACTATCCTCTAAAAAAATATGGATCCTAATAATGCGTGACTGAAGGACACATGAGACGATAAGTAAAAAATTATCATTTCATGCATATAATAATACCGGCAAAGAAACATCATATGAAATGATAAACAATAACTATCTCATAGCATAAAATAAGGACACATGAAGAGATTATTCCAACCAATTTCTTATTTAAGATTAAGAAATATCAACAGATATAACAAGTATGTTATGAAAGAAATTTAACTAGGCTTAATAAGCTTGCACATGTAGCTATTGAGCTACCTATTTGATGTAGCCGACTTCCAACTAGTGGGCCTCTCATCTTGAGAAACTAGGGTATGCGCAAACTGTACCATTAGATAGCTACGCATTGTATGGATATTCATATAATAATGTGATGTTGAGTTCTGACTTAAATCACAAAATTTACAGAAATGAAGTTAACGAGTTCTAGCCCACCGCCTGGCTACGGAACACGAAGAAAACCAAGATGAAAAACATTACAGAATAATCCACCCACAAGCATCAGAACAGTAAACAGAACCCTGCAGATATCATCTCTATATGCTGAAGAGGTAATCAAGCAGCAAGAGAAACACATGATATGACACTACTTAAAACTGTTGGCTTAACACCAAATGATGCGAACATGATTGCATCAGCCAATTATTCAAATGAATTTATTTTCTGTATTCGCAATGTAAGTCATGTTATTACCTGCAGTGTAGACACTTTCGAAAGGAAGATAGCGAGATAAGGTCGCATCTTTGGTTTGTAAAAGCTTCTTGAACTTCAGTGACTCAAGATGGATCATGAAGAAACCCATATATGTCGACAGGAGCATAACATTATTTACTTCAGCAAACCCAAGTATATTTACTTGTTTGCGATCCGATTTCAGGGAAAGTAGCTTGTCCAATTCAATAGTTCTTCCAAGCCGCCATGAAGTAACACCATCATAATCAGTCTTCCTCTTCCATAACTGGGCAGTGCAGTCTGAGTCAGGGATTTGGATTTCGTCCGAGAAAAACCGAAATTCGGCTGAAATCCGGCCATTTCGGTCAGGACCGGTAATAGAATTTACCTGACGAAAACATCTAAATTTTGGAGAATTTTGGTGGAATAAATTCATAAAATTGAGCTTAGGTTAGAGTTTGCTTGAAAATGCAATTTTCAGTCAAATTTCAGTTACTTTTCCTTCTAAGTTTCAAATTCTGTTTCTTCCTTTTCGTCTGGAATTTCACCGAAATTCCCGAATTTCGGCAATTTTGCCCAGGACCGGTAAATTTGCAAAACCGAAATCCAAATCCTTGGTCTGAGTATGACACTATGAGGACACCCAACCCACCGCCCTCGGCTTGAATAACCTTGCTGCAATTGTCCACGCCAAACATATCCACTGGTATCACAGCTAAGCTCTGCTTCACCAAATCAAATTCTAGAATTCCACATAGATTCCCACCAAGCTTCCAGTAAAGGGAATCTCCAACCAGCACAGCGTCATCCATATGAAAGCTGGTGGGAAGATTCCGGAGATAGGACCCATAATACTGGTACTGGTATGGAAGCGGTGTTGAGATGAGATCCCCCCATAAGCCTGTCTCTGAGGAGTAAACGCAGACGAAGGCTCGCTGTTGAAGTTGTCTTCGTCGTTATCGGCCACTGCCAAGACCACCTGGAAGTGTTGGTCGTGTCCGGCAGCCCGAAGCACCGTCCGTTGATTAGGGTGCCCGATATGATGAACGGTACTGAAGGAACGGAAATGCGGTGCCGGTCGCCGGTGACTGGATCCCACACCATGACCTGGCAAAGGTTCCAATGTGGATGAGTACGAGACCGTGGCGGCAACCAAGGTAGTCGCCGCCGCGGGACGGGGAGGAGAAGCGCCCGGGAGGGACGCGATTGGGGGCCTCCAGAGTAGGTAGAACATCGTCAAACACTCCTAAGAAACATAGAAGAGGCGGGTTACGGCGGTGGTGGAGGCGGAAGCGGCGGAAGAAGCCGGCGTCGGAGACGAGGCGGCGCCAGCGCTTGCAGACGGCGGAAGCGCGGGGGAGAGAGGACGGCTGCGGGGGGAGGCGGAGGAGTATCTCGCAGAGGAGGTCGTCATCGTCCAGCGGCCCGGTCGCCGGCGAGCGGCGGCGGCGGCTGGTCGCCATCTCACAGTTCATGCGGGTGGAATGGGGATTCGTCGTGGTGGACTGAAGTCGAACTAGCAGGCAAAGGCGATAGTCAACACTCAACATGGGAAATCACGATAGCCCAGCCCATGTCTAGACAAACATTTAGGCCACCATGCTTCGCAGCTTGACTCCACACGAAAGGGGCCTGCTACAAAAATTTCTTCTAGAATTAGAAATAGCAGATCTTCCTCATTGTACAACTAATTCGTTCCGAAAAAATATATAGTTCTATATAAATTTTAGTGCAGAATGTACTGTTAGTTTGTCTGGATTTCATTTTTCATTTGTTTTACATTTTGTTTTTGAAATGGAGGAACCTCCTGCCTCGGCATCAGAATGATCCACACATACTCGTTTCATTACTAATAAGAAAATCACAGAGCTTTACAAGAAATACATTAATCAATCATAAGCAATATTCCCGATGACAATTACCGCTGCACTTACAAGCTTGATGAAAGGGTGGACCAGATCAGTCACGTGCCTAGACGTCACACGCCAACGCATATCATCTAAATCCGGAGGTCTCAAACAAGCCGCCCAACGGCGAACACTACTAGGAAACTAGCTATAGGTGGATCATCATTCTGTGGCGCACCTTTTTGCGGTGCGCCACAGAAGTTTATCAGTGGCGCATCCCCAGTGGTGCGCCACAGATTTCTGTGGCGCATGAGATGGCCATGCGCCACTGAATATGGCATTTCTGTGGCGCATGCAGTACCATGCGCCACAGAAATATCGTGGGCCCCACCACCCACAGTTGAATTCGAGGCCCACAACCCATTTCTGTGGCGCATGGATCTGGATGCGCCACAGAAACATGCATTGCTGTGGCGCATCCGAGCCCATGCGCCACAGAAACATGAACTTACTGTGGCGCATGGGCCTGGGTGCGCCACAGAAATGTTGGTTTCTGTGGCGCACCTGGTCTTATGCGCCACAGAAAGGACTGAGCTGGGGTCGAACCAAACCAGGCCACAAAAAGAACTCATCCTTCTTCTTTGAGCTGGGGAACATCGGGAACATCGGGAAAATCGGGAACATCGGGAACATCGGGAAAATCGGGAACATCGGGAAAATAGGGAAAATCGGGAACATCGGGAACATCGGGAACATCGGGAAAATCGGGAACATCGGGAACATCGGGAAAATCGGGAACATCGGGAAAATCGGGAAGGGGACAATCGGGAACATCGGGAACATCGGGAAAATAGGGAACATCGGGAAAATCAGGAACATCGGGAAAATCGGGAACATCGGAAACATCGGGAAAATCGGGAACATCGGGAAAATCGGGAACATCGGGAACATCGGGAAAATCGGGAACATTGGGAACATCGGGAACATCGGGAAAATAGGGACAATCGGGAACATCAGGAAAATCAGGAAAATCGGGAACATCGGGAAAATAGGGACAATCGAGAAAATCGGGAACATCGGGAAAATCGGGAAAATCGAGAACATCGGGAAAATCGGGAACATCGGGAAAATAGGGACATTTTGATATGGCACAAGTTAAATATTTTGATGTGGCACAAGTTAAATATAATAAAAAATGGTCTACTAAATATTTTAAATAATTTTATATGGCACAAGTTAAATATAACAAAAAATGGTCTACTAAATATTTTAAATATTTTGATATGGCACAAGTTAAATATAACAAAAATGGTCTACTAAATATTTTAAATAATTTTATATGGCACAAGTTAAATATAACAAAAAATGGTCTACTAAATATTTTAAATATTTTGATATGGCACAAGTTAAATATAACAAAAAATGGTCTACTAAATATTTTGAAAAGAAAAAAAATGGGACAGCCAGGATTCGAACCTGGCTGCTCCAAGTTAACACTTGCCTAACTAACCAGTGGACTATGTTTCTTTGTTATCTAATAGAAGCAAAAGATTTTATTTATCAACTCGAGCCACCACATTCTGTGGCGCATCCCGCCAGAAGATGCGCCACAGAATCACATAATTCTGTGGCGCATCACTCCAGACGGTGCGCCACAGAAATAATTTCTCCCACTTACAAGTGGCCCTTTCCCCGTGCCCTCCTCTCTCTCCCCCAAAATTCCCAAACTCCCCGCGCGTACGTGTTGCCGTCTCGCCGCCGCGTCGCCGTCTGCCCCCCTCTCGCCACCCGCACCGGCCGGCGCCGCCCACCACGCGCCCGTGCTCGATCCCGCGCCCCGCCGCCGACGGCCAGGAGCACCTCCACCGCCACCCGCACCGGCGCCGCCCACCACGCGCCCGTGCTCGACCCCGCGCCCGCCGCCGACGGCCAGAGCATCTCCACCACCACCCGCGCAGGCCGCCGCCCACCTCGCCTCCCTGGGACCCGCCACAAGCCGCCGACGAGCTCCACTCGCTCCCCTCGCCGAGGTGCTGCCCCTCTCTGCCTCCTCTCCCTCTCCTACCATGCTTGCACCTTAGGTGCTTGATGAAATGACCCAACAAAAAATTTAAAATTTTGTTGCTAATGGTTGATGAAATTGTTAGTTACTTGTTGTAGTTTGTGTTGTTACTTGTTTGTGTTGTTATACCTAAACAATTTAGGCTAAATTTGCTGCTGTTAGGTGCTTGAAGATGCATTTTGGTTGGAATTTGCTGTTAGCTGCTTGCTGCTGTTAGGTGTTAGGTTATTTGCTGCTGTTAGGTGCTTGTTGTTAGGTTAGTTGCTGCTACCAGTGCTAGCTAGGTTAGTTTCTAGGTGTGTTGCTAGGTTAGTGCTGCTAGGTTAGTTGCTAGCTAGGTTAGTGCTGCTGCTGTTAGGTTAGTTTTACTTGTATTTTTAGTGCTGCTAGGAATTTGCAACATTTTATACTTTCTAGTTGTGGAACTAATACATTATTTTGCCGTATGCAGGAAATTTAGAAGAACCTCCACGTCTTTCAGGTGAGATGTCATGTGGTCATGTGGATGTGGATGTGGATGTGGATGTGGATGTAGATGTGGATTTTGTCGTATGCCGTGTATGTTTATGAGATGTGGATGATGTATGTGTGTTTGTTGCCGGCCGGAGATGCCGGCCAGAGATGTGGATGTGGATGTGGATGGTTTGTGAAATATATGCAGGTACCGCCGAGATCCTTGAGTTTGCCGGAACGTCGATTAACTTCCGTTATGGCAAATTCGGGTACTCCATATGTCCCTTTTTTAGCAAAGGTCATGCCAAAAATTAGTGAATTTTGGCATGACTTTGCTAAAAATAGGACATATGATTTGTGAAATATCTGCAGGTACCTATGAGGCCCTTGAGTTTGCCGGAACGTCAATTAACTTCCGTTCCGGCAAATTCGGGTACTCCATATGTCCCTTTTTTAGCAAAGGTTATTTACTTACAAATTGTGTTATTAGTTTATTGTTCTCGGCGACGATGTCACTGTGGGACCAGAGTGGCGATGTCCGCGACTGGACTCTGCCGGGCTGGCACTGGGAGGTGCAACCTTCCGGGACGCGTATCTTGGTGAGGGATCCGGGTGACGTCGTCGACCCGGATCTTCTTTGGTGGCGGTCGCGTGGGCCATGCTCGGTGCAGAGGGAGCCGGCCCCCGAGGAGGTGGTACGTCGCCGTATCAGGGAGGAGGACGAGCACGTCCGTCGCTACATGTATTGGTTGGATAGGCAGTACAACAATGGATGGTCGTTTCTTCAGAGGGTTCCTCATCACGTGAGCTATGTCCCTGTGAGGGTTCCTTATCTTTGGATGTGCAGCGCCCGCGGCTCAGCACCCCGGCTCAGGACCCGGTCGAAGTTAGTTTGAGAGTTTCATGCATGGGAGAGATGTATTAGTGATATTATTCGCGATGTATTAGGGTTAAATAAACATGGACCAAATTATTCATGTGATCAAGATGTATTAGTTATACTTTTGCATATTTGATCAATGTCCCTACATGCATGAATATAATTTTGGCATGACTTTGCTAAAAATAATTTTAGTTCTGTTCATTGGTTTATATTATGTAATTTCCACATTGTGTAGTTTGTAGTATATAGTTGTGTAGTTTTTTGATTCTAATGAATTTGTTTTTAATATGTTTTAGTTTCACGGAATGGCCGGGTTTAAGGGTGTGAGGGAGTCCTATAGGAAGAAGCTTGGTCGGTACGTGTATGGATGTCAGATCCATATCAACAAGAGGAAGCACTGGGCTGGGCAGTTTATACACCGGAGGAGGCGGCGCGCGCCTATGATTATTTCGCCGTACACGAGTACGGTGATAAGAAGAAAGATAAGGATCTGAACTACCCAGCGGATCGCCACCGTGTGGATGAGTTCAAACCGGAGGGGATCAGAGAGGTGGAAATGGCCATGGAGAAGGAGCACCGGGGCTGAAGCGCAGATCGCACGTCGCAACGCACGCCCCCAGGACGACCCGTATGTGAGGCATCTCCTGCAGAACGAGCCAAACTTGATGTCCTACCAGCAGTTCGGCGCTAGTCCTTTTGACGGTGCTGGTCCTTCGTACGGCACCGGTCCTTCCCACGGCGCCGGTCCTACTGACGACGACATCACTTCTGTTGGGATCTGGGCGGAGGAGGAGGAGCAGCAGGAGGAGGACTGGGAGAAGGACTGGGATTCCGACTCTGAGCAGCGGCGGCAGAGCGGCAGCAGGAGCGGCACCAGGAGTGGGAGGAGCGGCAGCAGCAGCGGCACCAGGAGTGGCTGGAGTCGGAGCAGCAGCTACTGCAGATGTTCGGGCCGCCGAACCCCGATGCTTATCACCACAGCGACCCTAGGCACTGGGTCGAGGTGAATAGGCGGGACGGCGTACCTCCGTTCCGCACTCTTCGGGTCAGCCGTGGGGGAGCGAGGACACTGATGACCCAGATCCGATGTTCTGGGCCAAGATGAATAGTCCGGGACGACCCATAGAGCGACTTGTCCACTTCTTTCGTACTATGTTTTATGTTGACTTGTCCACTTATCTATGTAGACTGATGTTTCCACTGTACTTGGTTAAGACTAATGTTTTATTTTCATGCATCACATGGTTGACTTGTCCACTTATCTATGTAGACTGATGTTTCCACTGTACTTGGTTAAGACTAATGTTTTATTTTCATGCATCACATGGTTGACTTGTCCACTTATGTTGACTTCCATGTGGTTGTTTGTGCTCCGACCATCGTGTCGTGGAGATGCCGGCCGGAGATGTGGATTTTTTTCTTATATTTGGTGTACTAACTTCGACGTTTTTTTTCTTATAGTTGGGAACATGGCTGACAATAACGAGGCCGGGGGTTCTCGAACAGGAGGCGAGGAACCGATAGAGGAAAATAGTATGATTCAGACGGTCATCGCACAGGCAGTGACAAAGACGTTCACGTCGCTCTTTCCTACCGTCTGTGAGGGTGTCAGGGTTTGGATTGAGGGAGGGAAAAAAGGGCCTCCCCCAGTGATCAGCTTCGGCTCCAACAGTACTCAATCGATGTGGGTACAGAAGATGCACCCCCAGCATCCCCAGAGGTAAAGAAGAAGAAGCACAGGAAGAGAAGTAAGCCAGCTTCTAAGACGACTATCCGGGGGTATGAAGACATGGTACCACCCCGTGCGGATGGCGTGACCCGAGTTCATGAAGCTGGTCAACCGATCCTGTCTCGGGACCTGCTCCGCCTCGCAGGCGGATGCATGCTTCCTTTGCAAAATGCTATCTTGAAGAGGCAACCTTCTTAAAGAAGAGGATCCAAATTACCCGGTGTTCACTGTCAAGGTGCCAAACGACTTGGCCGACTTCGTCCATGAAGCCCCGCGGATCTGTTCTTCATATCGTACGAGGACGTCTTCAAGCTGTTTCACTATAGACGGCTGGACTATAACTTGGTCCGCCTATACGCGCTCAACCAGGCGATGAGGATCAGGAGAGATAATACCCCGTACGTCAAGGTAGTGGATCCCTACTACATGCGCGACAGCCAGCTGGTGCAAGGATCAACGACACGGGCCATGGCCACGGAGTTCCTCCAGAGAATCATGCTGAACAACCAGGATAAGAACAGCCTTCTTCTGCCTTTCTTTTCCGAGTAAGTACACATCCGGTCGCCGCCGTCATATCTTATGCTTTCTTATAGATTTCTTCGTTGTTGATCCTTTCCAACATTCCGTTTCAATTGTGTTGAGCAGGGACGAGTACTGCATACTCATCGTCGTAAGCCCGAGGTGGTCCATTGCCTTATTTCGACTCGGGGAGTCTTAAAGACTACACCAGAATAAAGGGTGTTCTCGATGAGGCTCTCGAGGGCTATGCCCAAATGGGAGGCCACTTCCACAAAGATAAGAATGGGAACATTTCACGAAGGACAACAAACACAGTTTCGGCATGGGACCGGGTTCCATTGCATCAAGCATGCGCCTGGCAGCGTGAAGGATGCCTTCTACGTCCTCCATCACATTAAAGGGTTTGTCCGGGATGCAGAGCAAACGAGGTGGCCAACGAGTCTCCAAGATGGAGCAAATTAGTGGGGAATCACCGACGCTGACCTTAGAGAAGACTTCCATCGCATCCAGATGCAGTTATCGCAAATCATCTTGGAAGATGTCATGACAGAAGGGGGGTCCTTACACAACGCCAGAGGTAGGATGTATTATAAAAGAAAGCCTTGCCTCACTCGATAGAAGTGCTTCTTTATTTTATTTATTATAGACTTATCCACTTAATTAGATGAATAAATCATACTCTATTTATATTATTAACCAAATATATATCCAATCCATCTCCAGGGTTGTCTAAGTGGGAGATCGAAGAACGCCTAGACAGGCAAAATGACATGAGGACGTGGATGACGAAAGACTGCTATAAACCGTTCCCGGAGCCGATCAAGAAGAAGGCTCAATCCTACCAGTGGAGCTAGACGTGTTCTCCGTGTTAGCGACCCAGCAAGAGACCCCAGCAGCGACCCCAGCAGGAGCCGGCGTGATACGTGGGCCCTAGTGATTGCTTAGACATTAAGGGATCACTAGGCCCCACTTATCATCGTCGGCTCCTGCGCCCCATGCTGAATCTGGCTTCTCAGCCTTATTTGTACTATGACTTATGTGACATGAGATGAACTTTTGTACAATTAATTTGGCACTTGTCACTATATTTATGTATCTCGGGCTCTAAGTAATGTGATGACATAGTAATGTGTCTGTTTTCATATACCGTGCCAAATATATTATTGTTTCTATTATATCTGTATAAATCCTGTATATATACCTGTATTTCCTGTAATATGCCTGTATTTATACAGCAGGCAGCAGCAATTCCAGAATACCTGTAAATTATTCTGTGGCGCATGTATTTTTTTTTCTGTGGCGCATGCATTTCTGTGGCGCACGCCAGGGAGATGCGCCACTGAAATAATTCTGTGGCGCACCCTGAGAGGTGCGCCACAGAAACCTGAGCTTTCTGTGGCGCACCCAGGGATGCGCCACAGAAATATATTTTAGTGGCGAGCTAACTGTGGCGCATCCTCCATGCGCCACAGAAAGCGTTTTTGGTGCGCCACTGATAGCGTGTTTCGTAGTAGTGGAATCAGGACCACAAACGGGTCCACAGACACTCAGCACACGCCAAATGAACACATTGAGCACACAAACTTGTCAGCTTCTTCCGTCAACCCATTTTCAGGAGAGATCAACACAATGACCTCGTCAGACATGTCTTCGATGTCGTCACAACACCAGACAACGCCACCATCCTGTGGGTCCACCATCACTCATTCGCCGTAGTGACTCCGCTGCACCAAGCTGCCAAGACTCGCCGTCTTCGATGCAGTAGATACGACATTGTTCCACAATAGGGCCCTCGAGCCAACACTTGGTGCAAAAATGATGCCCCTGGAGGGGATGCGATGCCAGATGCCACCATAGTCCTATTCGGGAGATCCAGATCTAGGGTTTCCTCGGAGAAAACGGCCTTTCAAGTCGAGTCTTCGGGGTGACCCAACGGCGTCACGCCTCTGAGATCTGGCAAGAACATATGAGCTCCAGATTAGTGCCTCCAAGGAAGTTGACGACGTCACATGCCGCCACTATCCGGTCCGGCTAGCCGAACCTGAGGTTTCCCTGAGAGCTCGACGTGACCAACACCGTCCATGATGATACCCTCCAAGGAGGTTAGAGGCACACACGGACTTCGCTGCATCATCTTCGATGGTAGATCCAGACAAATAATTTCTCATCGGTGGTAGTTCAACAATTTATGGGATCTGGGGAGACGTAGACGAAAAGAGATACCCATCAACATGGACAGAGGGGCCGCATCAGGACAGAAAAATCCAGGCAAACAACTGAGATTCATCCATGCGGTGACGGGCCTGACACGCCGTAGGGCCTGACAGCACCATGCCCCAGCCAAGGGCCGGTGAGGCGCGAAAGGACAATCGATCCCGGGAGCCGCCGGCCAACCGGGTTTCGCTCGACCACGCCCTATGGCGGCGACGAGGGAGGGGAAGGAAGAGAGGAGGGCCAGGCGACAAAGATTAGTGTTTCCCCTCCCTCCGCCACGCGGGGGTGGGCGAGAGGGCCATTTGTTTTACATTCGTACAAATTCGAACTTGAAACGAAATGGTTACTACTAAGAAAAAAGCATTTCGGACTATAATTTTGTAGCTCAGCTAGTTCATGCATCTAGGCTGTTAGCCAACTCAATGCAACGATAACGTTAATATGACTTTTATTTTACTAGATCGTCATCATGATGCAGTAAAATAAAAAAGTTGATTCCAATGGACTGCAAACAGAATGGTTGATCACATGCATGTACGGTTAGGACATGCTCGAGTAGACAAAAGCCATCGACATTTATAGTGCCAGCTGTTCATCATTGCCGTCAATGGCTGCCTGAAGTACTCCAATTTAGTTGACTTACTATTCACCACATGTGGATATATCTACATGTTTAGATACATCCACATTTGATGTATACCAGAACGGAGGGAGTACCTATCAGAGCAAACTCTCGTGACTGAGCACCGATCATGTTAGCTAGCACCATGCCGAACATGGCAGAAGTAAAGTTTATCTTTATTGGTCGCAAGATCGCAGGTTTTTATTTTCAGATTGGTCACCAAAATACATAGGCATGGCATGTTTTTATTTCAAAAACTTATATTTTTGCTTTTGCTAAAATTATAAGCATGAAAAATATAGGCCAAAGTTTGTGGTACTCGCACGAAGCCCGGACTGTTACTACCAAAAAACCTTAAAAATCAAGGGCTTGGTGGAGTAAGATTGCCACGAAAAACTCCTAAAAAGGCAAGGGCTAGTTGGAGGAAGCTAAAACATAGAATAAAGCTGTAAATTGGACTGTCACCCTGTATTGTTTATATTACCAATTACTCCCTCTGTTCCAAATTTAGATGACTTTCATTTGTCCACATGTATATTTATTTAGACATGTTACAAGTATAGATACATCCATATTTGGACAAATAGAAATCATCTAATTTAGAATGGAGAGAGTATAATAATGTTGGTTTCAATGGGAGTAAGAGTTTATTTTTTATATTTTTGTATGTTGCAACATTACAAATATTTGGTGTTGTGTCTTTTACATGTGTAGTGGGACAGTAGTGACCCCACTTGCTACGATGGATGTGTTTATTTGTTTGTGGGCTGTCACGTATCGTTGCTTTGGTGTCATTTAAATGTGTAGGTGTGCGTCTTTCATTGTTGTATATGCGGGTAGAGATGGTAGCATAATGACCGCTAGAAAGATCCACACAAACACTAAAGATAGTAAAATATAATTGAACCTTATATACTACTCCTCCTTGCTTTTAAAATTTGGTATATCTATTCGGAAATTAGGCTAAAAATAGGTGGTTATTGAACATAATAAGAATCCCCTCATAAGTCTGCAACTAATGTATTCCATGAAATAGCCTTAATTAAATTCAATAAATTTCATGGCATTTTTCCGTCTCCCTAGGTATATGATGTATATATATAAATGGATGATGGGTCGATACAACAAACCTACACCATTGTTGATTAGAAGACATACTCTATTGTTGGAACCACCAAACAAATATCAATCGTTTTGTTACGCTGAGTACATGGAGAAGTACATGAACTCCTTTCAGGCAGGGGCAATACTGCCATTGCTTTTCCTGTACTTTGCAATCCATGTGCAGTGTAAGTGGCAAATAACCGCACAACTTATAGCCAAACTTTTTTTATTTGTCTATAATATTTTTTCTTTGACCAACGGTCAGTACATAGGCTATCTCGCTATGAATAATGTTTCTTCTCCGGAAGTGCTTACAGTTTCTAAGTTGGGTTTGTTTTGTTTATGAATGTGCTTGTTACTTTATAGTTCATGATAACTTTATTAATATACTAAAGGCATATTTGTATTCCATAGGCCTAATCATCGAAGATCAAGAAAATGATAAGATCAGTTTGCCACATGGATTATGTGTCTACAAAGAAGATGTTCTGGTCTGCATAAATAAGTCAGCTTGTTACTGCTGTTTAGTGAAGAACATATGCTATCATTCAATGGAGCGGTGCAAGAGCGACTGTCCAAAGACTTCTTCATCGGAAATAGATTTTCCACCGAAATTTGTTCCTTCACCCGCTCATCTAATATAATTATGAGAAACAAGCGGTCATGCTCTCGGTGGCAGGGATCCCAATAATAGCCACCAGATGGATTTTTTCCTTTTGTATGTCATTTGTTATAGCATGAATAAAGTTTGGTTATGTGCATTGAAAGACGTAGAGGTGTAACATCCTAGTTTTGTAATGCACGAATTAGTTTGTGTGGGTTTTGGCCATTTCATAGCATCATAGTAGAATTAATAACCCCAAGACACATTTATGATAAATAACGATTACAATGAAAGATTACCATATAACCAAAGTGTGGTGTGTCAGCAAATCGGGGAAAGGCTCGATCCCAGCCCAAGTGTCGGCCGGTGTGGGTCTGCCGGCAACGGCGTCACACTACAATTTAGTTAAAGAAACCGGACCTTGTCCACTCTCATTCACATTCCATTCTAGCACTAAAGACTCCAACTCTATCTAAAAAAGAAAGACAAAAGATGGATGTTGGGTCGGCGGCTCTGGAAGGCGGACCGCGCGTTCGGCTCTCTGGCGAGCGATGTTGCGCTGGTGGTGTCTTCACTCTGGCGAGCGAGCTCCAACTCCTTTCGGTCATGCCGCTCTTGCTTTCCCAGGCATGTGCATATCCTATCGCGAAGCATTTTAGCCCCGACGTGGGGCTCTCTCGACAGCCTCCTATCATCTACACATGACTTAGTTGTCTCTATAACAGCCCGGCCACACCAGGGTCGGCGGCTGTTACCCTTGGCAGCTCTCTAGAATCTTTAAACTGTCCCCACAGACCAATACTAGTATTTTATGGCGACTTTGTCATCACACGTGCGCAGCCGAACATAATTCCTGGTCGGTCACCATCCCCGAATTGCCCCAGGCCAAGCACGATTAATCTCGGAGTTCTTTCGAGATGAGATTCAGGAAAACAACACTAGTAGAAAAAGGGTCTTTCGTCCGGAGCCCAAAAGTCATTAGTCCCGGTTCGGGCAAAAACCGGGACGGCATTGGTCCCGGTTCGAGCTGCCAGGGCCCCGTGTGCCATTAATCCCGGTTTGGATGGGGGTATTAGTCTCGGTTCGTGGCATGAACCGGGACTAAAGCTCACGCGCCGGACACGTGGCGTGCCGCAGAGCATTAGTCCCGGTTCGAGCCAGTTCGTGGCACGAACCGGGACTAATACCCCTCCCCTTCCTATAATATTTTTTCTATTTTTCATTTAATATGAAATAATTCATATCTTTAAATCCGTAAATCAAAATTGAACAAATAAAATGTCTAAATCGATTAGAAAAATAAGAGGAATCCAAATATGACATCCATATCATCATTTTCACCATGCATATTACTTTTTGCAACATATTTTTGGTACTTGCTTAATAAAAAGGTCATTTTTGGCACTTAAAAAATGGAAAATGATATTTATAAAAATAATTTGGAAATTGTTTTTGCCAAAAATGTTTGCCATACCAAGACAAACCTATGTATCAAATATGGACACATTATCACAAACTATGGCACGGGGATGGTCATAACTTGGTCATTTGAAGCGAAACCTATACATGTCTATAGATGATAGACCTTTTTGTGAAGGTTTTTTTTGAAATGTTTGTCAAAACTCAAGTTTATCATTTTTGCTAGCAACTAGTACACATAAAAGGACTCCATGCCAAAGGATTTCACTTTTTGAGTATTTTCTCCCTAATAAGTTGGTGGACTTATAGCTGAAAACTCTCACTTTGGGCGAAACGGAGGGAATCTTTGCAAGAGTTGGGTGGATCTTGGTTTTGGATGTTCCTATGTCCTAACCTAACACAACCAAGAAAAAAAAATCCACTGGCCTACCCCCTTTTGACTCCGTTCAAAGGGGTACATGGGAATTTTGACTTTTTTCCAGCGGGTCTAGGGTTTCGCCGAAACGGGGCTTCGGAGCGTCTGAAACCCACCAAAATCTAGGTGGTTCAATACCATATATATACAAGTGTGTTGGGTGTTGTACATGTCCAAGATCCTACTCCAGTGTGTGACCGGCTTCACTTTCTCTCTAGTAAGTTGGTGGATGTACTTATAGCTGAAAACTCCCACTTCGGGCAAAACGGAGGGAACCTTTGCAAGAGTTGGGTGGATCTTGGTTTTGGATATTCCTATGTCCTAAACTAACATAACCAATAAAAAAAGTCCACTGGCCTACCCCCTTTTGACTCCGTTCAAATGGGTACATGGGAATTTTGACTTTTTTCCAGCGGGTCTAGGGTTTCGCCGAAGCGGGGCTTTGGAGCGTCTGAAACCCACAAAAATCTAGGTGGTTCAATACTATATATATACAAGTGTGTTGGGTGTTGTACATGTCCAAGATCCTACTCCGGTGTGTGACCGGCTTCACCGGCTTCACTTTCTCTCTAGTAAGTTGGTGGACTTATAGCTGAAAACTCCCACTTCGGGCAAAACGGAGGGAACCTTTGCAAGAGTTGGGTGGATCTTGGTTTTGGATGTTCCTATGTCCTAACCTAACACAACCAAGAAAAAAAGTCCACTAGCCTACCCCCTTTTGACTCCGTTCAAAGGGGTACATGGGAATTTTGACTTTTTTCCAGCGGGTCTAGGGTTTCACCGAAGCGGGGCTTCAGAGCGTCTGAAACCCGCCAAAACCTAGGTGGTTCCATACCATATGTATGCAAGTGTGTTGGGTATTGTACATGTCCAAGATCCTACTCCAGTGTGTGACCGGCTTCACCGGCTTCACTTTCTCTCTAGTAAGTTGGTGGACTTATAGGTGAAAACTCCCACTTCGAGCGAAACGGAGGGAATCTTTGCAAGAGTTGGGTGGATCTTGGTTTTGGATATTCCTATGTTCTAACCTAACACAACCAACCAAAAAAGTTCACTGTCCTACCCCCTTCAACTTTGTTCAAAGGGGTACACGGGAACTTTGACTTTTTCCAGCGGGTCTAGGGTTTCGCCGAAGCGGGGCTCCGGAGCGTCGGAAACCCACCAAAACCTAGATGGTTCCATACCATATGTATACAAGTGTGTTGGGTGTTGTACATGTCCAAGATACTACTCCAGTGTGTGACCGGCTTCACCGGCTTCACTTTCTCTCTAGTAAGTTGGTGGACTTATAGGTGAAAACTCCCACTTCGGGCGAAATGGAGGGAACCTTTACAAGAGTTGGGTGGATCTTGATATGGATGTCATATTTGAATTCCTCTCATATTTCTAATCGACTTAGACATTTTATTTGTCAAATTTCGATTTACGGATGTAAAGATATGAATTATTCCATATTAAATGTAAAAAGAAAAAATAAAGTAAAATATATTTTATTGTTATTTATTCAAAATATACTATTACATAATTATTGTTACTTATTCAAACAAATTTTTAAATTTAAACAATGAAAAAGTGTAACATCGTAACCGAGGGGTTAATATGATTGATAGGATACTAATATCAGTAAGTTCTAACTTCTCATTTGGAAGCTAATTTGAAAGGAACTCAAAAGTTAAGCGTGCTTGGGCTGGAGCAATCTGAAGATGGGTGACCGAATGGGAAGTTTGATCAGGGTAAGTACTTTGACCTATGACTAAGTGTGTAATTAGAGATTAAGTATGTGGCTAAGTGGAAAATTTCAAAATAGAATTAAAAAAGTTAAAAAGTAAAAAAAAGCTAAAAACATTAAAAAAAAGTTAAAAAAATTAAATTTTTTTTCAAAAAATTAAAAATTGTTGAAAAAAAAATGTCCCACGTGGAACCCCATTAGTCCCGGTTCGTGGCCGAACCGGGACTAGCATTAGTCCCGATTAGCTAGTCCCGGTTCGGGAACCGGGACTAATGGCTCAAACCAACCGGGACTATATGGGGGATTTTCTACTAGTGCAAGCTGCGAAAACTTGTTGATATGAGTATCTTGTCAAATCCCATTGAGTTCTAAGTCAGGATCTCACAGCTGGATCGGCATTCCACGGCCGGAGCGTGAGGGCAGGCGGCCCTCTCCGCAGAAGCTTGGCGGGTTCTGGATAATTATTTTCGGCGCTTCCACAAGAGGCGTTGTTACTTCTCTAGTCGGTTGTCTTGTGTGTGTCTTGGAGGGTGTTACATCTCCTGTATTATTTTTATCTGCCATGTATGAGAGTTTACTCATCACATTGTATCGGTGTGGTCATATGGATTTATTTATAAAACGTGACAAAAACTGTTTAGAGGACTGGACTGCAAACAGAATGGTGGTTCACATGCATGCATGTACGGTTTCAGTAGGACATGCTCGAGTAGACAAAGGATGAGACAAGAAGGCATCGACATATATAGTGCGTGCTCGTCGTTGCCGTCAATGGCTGCCAGAAGTACAGTCACGTACCTATCCGGACAAACTCTCGTGACTGAGCACCGAGCATGTCCTAGCTAAGCTAGCACCACTTGGGATCAAGAAACCAAACTGTGTTCTGCTCCAACGTCAGGATCATGCATAAAAATCCAGTTGTCGATCAGCAAATCTGCGAAAGTCTCTCAGCCACAAGTGCCGGCGGCGGTGTAGTGGGCCTGCCGGCCACGGCGTCGCCGTCGCCATGGACCTGCTCGCTCTGTCTCTCCCGTGAACCTGATCCCTAGCTGATGCGCTAACATTCGTCAGAGAGAGAGGACAAGTTAGCAAACAAGAGAGCTTCACGGGCTGGTTTGGTTAGTGATATGATCGAGTACGTCCTGATGGATGCTTTGCTGCTAGCACTTGTGTTATCGGAAAATTGCACAATACTACTCATGTACTCTTCAATTTTCGCGCTGAGCTCACCCATCAAACAGATGATCATGTTGCGCAACGCTATCTTTAGCTTATTAGCAGCTGCTGATAGGCTCACGGCCGCCAAGTAACCATAATTTTCTTGTAATAGTCTTCTCGTTACAAGCTTACACAACCCGAAATCCAGTTTGCTGCAACCAAACAGCAAGGTCCTCTTGCTCAGAACCACAAACTTGCAACACCCAACGGCAAAACACCCCATTCCCCCCGGCCGATATAAATACCCCTCCATGCGCAACACAGCTTGAAGAACAACCTAGCTACCACAATCATTCCAGCAGCACCGAGCTGATCGAGCTCCCCAAATTAAACCTCCATCCTCCAGGTGCGCGCGCGACATGGCCGGCAAGAAGACGCTGGCGCTAACGGCGCTCCTCGTCCTGGCGGTGGCGCTCGCCGCGGCGCCCCGGCCTGCGCACGCCGTGTGCGACATGAGCAACGACGACTTCATGGCGTGCCAGCCCGCGGCGGCGGCCACGACGGACCCGACGCCGGAGCCGTCGGCGGAGTGCTGCGCGACGCTGGGGAAGGCAGACCTCAAGTGCCTCTGCTCCTACAAGAACTCACCCTGGCTCAACCTCTACAACATCGACCCCAAGCGGGCCATGGAGCTGCCGGCCAAATGTGGACTCACCACACCACCAGACTGCTAGGTAGCCAGATGGACACAACGCTGTTCTCTAGCCATGGATACGATCTACTGAGCCGTGTATATGCTCGGATGTTGGATGCTCCTACGTGTGATATGTGTTGGTAAATGGTATTGGTTGGTGTGTGAAGAACTTTGTACGCGTGGTCTTGACTTGTATATCACTGTATGCATACTAGCCTGCTTGCCCCGGCGTTTTTCTACTGCGAAGATCTATTTATTTTTCTCTATTTCTTATGGTGCCCTATAGTGCTAGAGGCGAGGGTACTTAATTTTCATCCGGTAAAAAAAAAGCAGAGCTTGATCTGACAAAAATGAGTGAACAAAATTCAGAAGTAAAACAGGTGATAGGCCATAACCTTCGTAAGTATGTGAAGATGTCATTATTCATTTCAAACAAGCCATATGAAGTGTGCAACCCCTGGATGGTCATCAACACCGTACCCTTTTGGGTCTTTGGGAGTACTCTGAAGAAAATGCACTCACAAGATGACATCGTTTGTATGAAATCTGGATAAAAAAGTGATTCAGATTTCATACAAAATGAGACGCTCCGCCTCTCGAGTACTCTCAACTTCTCAAGGGTGTTGCATTGCAGACCATGGCAGGGTTGGGTGGCTGGTTTGCAGTCACGGCACTAGATTGCATCTCCTCCCTGGTATGCATCTAGGGCCGTCTTTGGGAAATCACTAGAAAAAGGTTCCCTTTGCAAAGGGAACCCAGCGGACCATCTCGTGTTGACAAGTGTCACCTTCTCCTTCGTGCGCTACCAACAGTTGCATGCATGTTCGTCAAGTGTCATAACCATATTGAAAGTGGGGAGCAGGAGAGAGAAAGGACACGAGAGGTGGGAGGGCAGCTTTTTTTTCTTTTATTTTTCAAAACCGAAACTTCAAAACGAAATATCTTGAGAACCGTTTATCCAAATTACGAACCGTTTTCACTTTTGAGCTCCTCGCGTCGAGATCTTCAAAACTAGATCCCATGTTGATAGGTTTCGACGAACTTTTTTTTTGTACTTCCGGTTATGTATAGTTGTACAACCTGTTATGTGTTGTTGTACTCCAACTTCTCTGTACTTTGTACTCCCTGTTTTTCTATACTTTTTGTATGATGAGAGAGAAGGGATAGTGAGGTGGGAGGGCAGCTTTTTCCCTTTTATTTTTCTAAATCGATTTTTTGAAATGAAATATCTTGAGAACCGTTTATCCGAATTACAAACCGTTTTTACTTTTGAGCTCCTCGCGTCGAGATCTTCAAAACTAGATCCCATGTTGATAGGTTTCGACGAACTTTTTTTTTGTACAACCGGTTATGTATAGTTGTACAACCTGTGTCTGTGTAGTTGTACAATCTGTGTTTGTACAAACTGTGCTTACGTAGTTGTACAACATGTGTCTGTACAACATGTGTCTGTCTAGTTGTACAACCTGTGTCTGTATAGTTGTACAAGCTGTGTCTGTATAACCTGCTAGTTGTACAATCTGTGTATGTCTAGTTGTACAACATGTGTCATGTAGTTGTACAACATGTGTCTGTTTAGTTGTACAACCTGTTACAGGTTGTACAACTTGTATCTCTTTAGGAATACAATTTATATCTGTTTAGTTGTACGTATTTTTGTACATCTTTTACATTTTACTGATGTTCGTGCTTTTGATCTGACCACTGTCTTCACATGGGCGGCCGACCGAAGGATTCAGGCCGCGTACAGGACCGCGGGGGGCTTGAGCTTCCTGCATGCGGCCGGGCGGATCGGCAGCGCGGACGGACGCGTCTGGCTGCCTCTGCACGTTACGCGCTGGCTCACGCGGGGACCACGTTCTGTAACCAAATTCGTTTTCGTCACTACGAGATCTGCCAGGCCACCACGTGGCGCGCTGTCATCGTCTGTTTCTTCCCTTGACAAAGGGAAGTCTTTTATTAGTGGCATCTCCGTCTTTGGCCTAGTGCGAGAGGCGCAACGGCCCGGGGCCCAACAAAATTAGGGGCCCAGAGTTGGTACACATGTGTATAGAAATAGAATGTAGACTAGGGAAAAAAAGAGAGGCCTATCTATGCACGCATAGTCAGGTCCAGGGAGCAAGCACGCACGGACGTTTCGTTTTCTCTCAATCTAATCACGCACAGGCACACGGCCCGTCGTCTACTCGCCTGGCCTTTAATTGTTTTTTAAAATAACCTGGCCTTTAACTGTGAACATATTCTCTAAAATGCTGTGAACAATTTTTTTTTACGTTATAGCTTTGAGTATGGTGCTTGGCTTAGAACAGATTGAACAACAAGATATACGATGCGAATGGAAAATTGTTGGTGTTTATGCCTTTACAATAATTTTATCTATTTTTTTAGGGGAATAATTTTATATATTGTTGGTATGAAATAAAAAATTTCTCCTTGGGGCCCAATGATGGATTTCACCCCGGGCCTCTGAAATTCGAGAGCCGGCCATGTATGCATCTATGAAGGAAGTGATTTGTGAACTCATCTATCAGTGATGACCTCTGGGCTGAACTTGCGTAATCTCCAGGGCTTCCTAGAGAAAGCACGAAGGTTCAAGAGTCAAGAAGTTAAAGCTTTGATAGATGGATTCACAAATCATCTATGAATTCACAAATCTGAGGCTCATATTTGCTTGGTATGAAATCTGAAGACAGTAGTGACTCTGCTGCACCCCACCGCTAGCCGCTGATGGGGTTTAAATAGGGAGGTCCGTCTGCTGTCTGAGACCCGAAGGTTTCGAGAAACAGAATATCGAATAAAACCGGAATAAAGGGTAGTTAGCGTATAAACCAAGCCGGGGTATAGAGGACTGGAGGCCAAGGCTTTGAAAGGAAAAAGCAGCTGCTTTGCTACAGTCTCTCCAGATGCCAGATTCTTGGACTTTGCTTTGCTTCCGCTCTTACCAATCACAAGGTTGCCTGTGCCATACGTAGAGCAATCATTAGCAGTTAAAAGGAAGACCTTAGATACATACGTAAATCTTGTACACATTGCCATTGAAAAAAACATGTTCATGTTATGCACCACTGTACTTTCATAGGTATATTAACAGAACCAAGATGGTAAGAGGAACCCAGAAATGAGTTTTCCACAAGTACAAAATGGTTACCAGTCCAACTGTGTAACAGCGCACAGCCACGCACAAACCTGAGCTATGCTTTGCGCTGCCGGTGTCACAGCTTGCGTAGATACAGCTTAATTTTCTCATTTAACATTGACAGAACTGGAGCTCCTCACACTCTTAACGCTCAACTCTGTAGAGCTGTCTCTTGTAACAATGTGCTGGTGCGTTTCTAAACCGGTATAATAGGTATTTTATCCGGTCTTGTTACTGGCGCAATTCGACATTCATTAGCAAGAACTTAGCTTCAAAATACTAAATATACGCAAAATTCTGATGACGAAACCACCCTGCCTGATATCACAGAAAACCAAACGCACGCACGCAAGCACACACAATAAAGGACTAGCAGGATCAGTTTGCAGGTGAGCTTGCCAAACATGCTTGCTTGGAACGCAGCAAAGTAAAGGAACACCAAGTTGGCTACAAATTAAGTGAAGCAAGTCAATGTGCCTTCAAATTCAATGCCAGTTGACGAAATGTCTTTCTCACGGAAATTAGATAATAGACAGACGTCAAATTAAGCAGTTAATTTCTACAGGTACGTTGACGGATGACTTAGAATCAATCTCCAAGTCGAAAATACAGAATAGAAGAACCTACACCCAGCAACCCATTTTTGCATCTCAGCCACCAGAACGTAACTCTAGCCAGATTCCTGCGAAGCAAGCAGGAAAAGCCATTGAAGTTAATCTGATGAATTTTGTATGACTCAAAGAGTAAACATTAGCTTTACAAAATACTGTGCAACTTGTGCCAAAAGCTCCAAAAGTAAATAACCCCAGCATTATTAGACAAAACCAACATCAGAAACAGAGAACAGTATCACAACTTTAACATCTAATTTTAGCAGTTTTTTTGCTACATCTGGCCTGGGTAGAAGCTAAGAGAACAACGGGAAAATGAGACTCATGGTGTCATGGAGTAGCAAAGAAGAGACATCTGGTTTATAGCTCATAGGCATACTTTTTGGAAATGTACGAGCTAGCTAGTCATTAACGAATCAAATTTCATCAAATTGATTCCAGGATGGGATAGTGCATCAAGGTATTAACTGAAACTTCCTTCAAACGAAATGACCGTTATATTTACTATGCACAGCATGAAGCAATAATAGCACCACTACTTTAAAGATAATATGCTAGTAAAAGTTAAAAAATATTAATAGCGATGGCAGCAGTTTGTATGAAAAATCTAGTCAAGTCATTTTTCATCCTGTGTTTTATATGAAGTACTAGACATGCATGGTGGCCAAATAGACATCCATGGTGGCCAAAACTTGAAGAACTTAGGATTCTACAGTTTACACAAAGCATAGCTACCTACAGTTTTGACCAACCATTATATATTAGTTGCCAATGGCCAATTACACCTATTTGGCAAATTTAGTGGACAGCAAGTGACATGCTGAGAATGTTTTACCAAACAGACTAAAACTAGAATGATCGTCCATAAAACGATAATTGCAAGCAAAACGATGAACAACAATATAAGATTTAACGAAGGCATACTCTTCACGTATTGTAACATTCATTAGTTCACTATCTCTCACAAAGATCTAAAATAAGGAGCAATCTGAACTGACACTTATGTCCGCATAAACGAAGGAAGATTTGAAACCAGGTGCTCAGGTATTGATAGTTGTCAATTAATTTACTTCATGCAAGTGATGATAGGACTTGATAGACCAATAACCAGAAGAAAACAAGTCACAGGCAATTCCACGGCGAGTAAAGCAAAACCAGAAATATATCTCAGATAAAAGTAAGGGGTTAGTAGTTCATCTGCTATTACTTAGATTGACACCATTCTCATCTGTGGGCAGTCACAAACATATGCAAGAATAGTGAATGCCTAGGTAATCAGCCATTCAAGGAGCTACAGGAAGAAGAGCCCAGACTATATAGTAGAAGGAATTCTAAGGAGGTAAACCGAGAGCAAGGAAGCTGGATGCTGAAGGAGGGCAAACAAAAGAGAACATCAGTAGAACATAAGCTTACCTGCTCAACCAATAGACCAAATAGCATATGCAACAAACGATCATCTTACGCATTGAGCAAAAGATCAGCCCCGTCGTGTCCACCACCAACGCATGTTCCTACAATCACAAGAAGTCAAACAATGTGTCATGACATCACCGCCGCAGCAAGGATCAGGTCAAGGAGCTCAAGGCTGCTATGATGCGTCTGACGCTTTCTTATTCCCTAACCCACTATATAATAAGAGCCCTACGCTGTATCAGCTATCAATAAACCAGAAAAGGGAGATTAGGCTCAAAATCATAAGCACGCGACACAATGACATTCCAACGGAAGACAAACAAAAATAAGGATACATCAACCAAGTAGTTAGATAAATACATAGCTGGAATTTGGGGGAAACAAGTTAGTTTTGATACAATAACAGTAACAGATAAACATAGTACACCAACTGTCGAATTTACTGAATATTCCCAAAACAGCATGCACTCATCAATATCTTAAAAATGAAAAATAGCATATACTTATACTATTGCTGCTCAGACCAGAGAAGTTATCCTGAAGCTCACTCCATGCCATATTGGGGAAAAACACATACTAACAAATTCTGACAACATGCGTGATCATGATTTAAGTTATCTTTAAACAAATTAGCACGGAAAGATGAAGTAGAACTCCTAAATTTTTCTTGGTACAAATGGACACGCCACATACAAGGGAGTCCTACAAGTGATGAGTTAACAACTATCATAAATTCCAAATCAAGCAGTTATTGTGGATTTAAGCCTGTTAACAACATCAGAGACAACAAAACTAGATGAAAGAAATATAACTAGGATTTACGAAGCTTCCAAATGTACCTATTGAGTTAGACATTTTAGTTGGTTCAAGCTAATTTTACATGTAGTCAACCTTTAACGTTGTGCATCTCATCAGTAAAAATTAATGGGACTGCATCTATGCACAGACACTACTATTATATAATTCTTTCATTAAAGGCAGGCAATGACGAAATTTTATTTCAACTATTCTACAAAATTTTACAAATCATGCTAATCAATGTTTATTGTCTCGAACAAAGTAATAATTGTTTTCTTGTATGGATATTCATATAACAGAAACCGCCTAGCTACATGACATAAAGTAAATTACACATAGCACTAACACATTTTTTTCTAGATCATAATGAATTAACCATCACATTAAAAGCTACCTCACAGGCATCAGAAGTTCAGAACAGAGCACTGCAGAACATCATCACTATATATTGAAGAGATCATGAAGCAGCGAAAAACAAGTGATACTTAAAATTGTTGGCTTAACACAAAATGATGTGAACATAATTTCATCAGCCAACTATTGAACAATAACTTGGTTATGCTGTATAAGCAATGTAAGGTATGTTATTACCTGCAGCGTAGACACTTTCAAATGGATGATAGTAAGAAAGATCATTGTTTCGAAAAGGTTCTTGAACTTCAATGACTCAAGATGGATCATGAAGAGCCCGATCATTGTCCACAGAAATACCACATTGTTCTCCTCAGCAAACCCTAGTATGAGTAGGAGCCCTTTCTCCTCTGGTTTTAGGGAAAGTAGCTTGTCCAGTTCAATAGTTCTTGCAATCCCCCATGAAGCAACACCATCACAATCAGTCTTCCTCTTCCATAACTGGGCGGTGTAGTCTGACGTTGACACGAAGAGGAAACCCAGCCCACCACCCTCAGCCCTCATAACCTTGAAGGAGTTTCCCTCGCCATACATATCCACCGGCACCTGTATCATAGCTAGGCTCTGCTTCACCAAATCAAACTCAAGCATTCCAACCAAATTCCCAGCAAGCAGCCAGTAAAGGGAATCTCCAGCCAGCACAGCGTCATGCGAATGAACAAAGGTGTGAAAATCTCCCTCACTAGCCAGGTATGGAAGCTGTGTTGAGATGATATTTCCCCATAAGCCGGTCTTGGACGAGTACACGCAGGCGAGCGCTTGTTCATGTTGTTTGTCGTCGACGGCATCGAATGCCAAGACAACTTGGAAGTGTTGGGCCTCTCCGGCAGTGCGAAGCACAGCCCCGTTCAGCAGGGTCTTCTCTGCATATGCCGCAACTCCAGGTGGAAGGGCGATGTGGTGCTTGTCGCCGGTGACGGGGTCCCACACCAGGACCTGGAGGCGCTTCCGAAGGAAGATGAGGAAGAGACCATGGCGACATCCAAGGGACATGGAGTTTTCGAAGTCGTCGTTCTGCTGCGAGGAGAAGCGCCCGGGAGGGATACGGTTGGGGGCCTCCAGAGTAGGTAGGAAGGACAGACCGTCATATCTGTCGAAGAAGCCGAGGAGGGGCGGGTTGCGGCGGTGGCGGAGGCGGAAATGACGGAAGAAGCCGGGGTCGGAGACGAGGCGGCGCCAGCGCGTACAGACGGCGGATGCGCGGGGGAGGGAGGAGGGCTGCGGTGGGAGGCGGAGGAGGATCTCGCACAGGAGGTCGTCGTCGTCCAGCGGGCGGCCGCCGGCGAGCGGGCGTGGTGGTGGCGGCGGCGGCTGCTGCTGCTCATCTCGCCCTAAGCTCGCTCGGATGAACTGAAGTGGGGTGCGTGGGCCCAAAGCAACACTGAACTGGATCACCAAAGCCCATTTTAGGTTTAAGATAAATGGAAAGCCCACGATAATTTGGAGGCCCTTGCAAGTCAAAAAAAATTCAGTTTTTTTATTGTTATTAAAAAAATGAAGTACAATACAAGTTTTTATTGTGCCCAAGTAAATTTGATGTGAGCTCACCATAGGGCATCTCCAACGCCTCCCGACAAAACGACAAGAAATGTTCGGTTTCTCTCAGTTGGGGGCAGTCTGTGGAAAAGAAAACGGCCTATGTCCGTTAGGTGAATCGAACGGACCACCGCAAATCAGAAAACCAAAAGAAATCAAATGCAAATAAACATAGTTATACATACAAGGTATGCACTGTAACGACTTGAAGAAATGCATGGCTCTCTCGCGCTCTCGCTCCCGCGATCGCCGCCTCCTCCCTGCCGCCGCCATCGCTCCGCCCTCGCCCGCACCTCTCCGTGAGACACCACGCACCTATGCGGGAGTCATCCGGGGATCCCGGGATGAGGTCGACATAGCAGCGTCGCGGGGAAGGAGATCTACGCGCGACGCGAATCAGAGAAGACCTCCCTCGCCGCCGGTGAGATTCTGCTCCCCGATCCGTGCGAGACCTGCGAAGCCACCCTGGCTGAGGGATCGTGTGGAGGGAACGAATTCGAATTCGTATGGCCCACTTGCCGGCGACACACAGAATCTAAGGTGCGGATTGGGGACAGATGGCGAGATCCATGGCGGCCACCAAGCCCGCGGTCTGAGGTTGGAGACGGCTCCCATGAATACGCCTCCGAACCAGTCTAGAAGGGCGGAGAAGGACCTGGCAATTATCGATGGACAGATATGGGAAATCCCCTCTGGACGCAATTCTAGGGTTTCGGCAGCCAAATCCATCCTCGTGTGGGTGAGGAAGGACCTCTTCGAGGGAAGGAACTTCACCGCCGCAGACTGCTACCCTGCCGGTGACGGACGCCTTCCCAGGCCGAAGAAGTTCTCGTTCTCGAAGGATTGCTGGGGTGCTTCAGGGCGTGCTACCTTTGCGGAGGTGCTGATGGCGGGGAGTGGCAGTGGTCGGGGTGATGGAGGGCGATACGGATCTGGCCGTGGGAGGCAGGTCCGAGGAGGCCGTCAGAGCTCAGCAACCACCAAGCCCCCACCTCAGCTGGATGGAGGGCTGAATGACCCAAGAGCAAGTTCCTCGAGTGCTCCGCCTATGGGGCAATTGCAACAATTGAGCGGAGATCCCAGCTTAGGTATGTATCAGATGATGCAACAGCCTCAGTGCTTTCAGTTTCCTCAGATGCCAGCTTGGTATCTGGTGGCTCTAGGTTGACGAGGGAATATCTCCCCAGCAATAGTGCCAGAAACAATGCTTGTACGTCACACGTCAGTTGGGAACCCCAAGAGGAAGGTATGATGAGTGCAGCAGTAAGTTTTCCCTCAGTATGAAACCAAGGTTTAATCGGACCAGTAGGAAAACGAGGTTTGCTTCGAAGGTGTTGGTGGAGGAGTGTAGTGCGGCGCAACACCAGGGATTCCGGTGCCAACGTGGAACCTGCACAACACAACCAAATTACTTTGCCCCAACTTAACAGTGAGGTTGTCAATCTCACCGGCTTGCTGAAAACAAAGGGTTAAACGTATCGAATGGAAAATGATGTTTGTTTGCATAAAACAGTAGAGAACAATGATTGCAGTAGATTGTATTTCAGATGTAAAAGAATGGACCGGGGTGCACAGTTCACTAGTGGTGTCTCTCCAATAAGATAACTAACATGCTGGGTAAACAAATTACAGCTGGGCAATTGACAATTGATAAGTGCATATAACATGCATGTGTGAGCTGTGGTGTCTACTATGAGATTCATTTGGGCATTACGACAAAGTACATAGACCGCTATCCAGCATGCATCTATGCCTAAATAGTCCACTTTCCGGTTAACATCCGTACCCCTTCCAGTATTAAGTTGCAAGCAACAGACAATTGCATTAAGTAATGTGCGTAATGTAAACAATACATTCATCCTTGAATAAAGCATTGCTGTTTTACCCCTAGTGGCAACAACACATCTACAACCTTAGAACTTGTTGTCACTATCCCAGGTTAAATAGAGGTTGAACCCAACTATCATGCATAAATACCCCCTCTTGGAGTTACAAGTATTCACGTGGCCAAGGCTTCAACAAGTAACGGAGAGCATGCAAGATCACAAATGACATAGACATGATAATATAATATTCAGCTCCACATAGGTATCAATATAAGTCAGATCCCAACAAACACAACATGTAGCATTACAATAAGATGATCTTGATCATGATAGGCAGCTCACAAGATCTAAACATGATGGCACAAGTGGAGAAGACAACCATCTAGCTACTGCTATGGACCCATAGTCCAAGGATGAACTACTCACGCATCACTCCGGAGGCGGGCATGGCGATGTAGAGCCCTCCGGTGATGATTCCCCTCTCCGGCAGGGTGCCGGGAAGAGCTTCAGAAACCCCCGAGTTAGGGTTGACGACGGCGGCGGCAGCGAATATGTTCTGGATGAAAGGCTCGGTGTTTTAGGGTTTTCGCGTCTCGGGGAATAAATAGGCGAAGGGGCGATGTCGGCGGACCCCCGAGGGGCCCAAACCATATGGCGGCGCGGCTGGGCCCACTGCCGCGCCTGGGTGTGGTTTGGCCACCTCGGCGCCCTCCTTCGTCTCTCCTTCGGACTCCGTGATGGTGCTGGAAAAATAGGGACGTGCCCTTTTGTTTCGTGCAATTCCGAGAATATTTCCAGAAGTAACTTTCTGAAACCAAAAACAGCAGAAAACAGGGAACTGGCACTGTGGCATCTTGTTAATAGGTTAGTCCCAGAAAATGCATAAAAGTGATACGAAGTGTATATAAAACATGTAGCAAATGGTATAATATAAGCATGGAACAGCAGAAATTATGGATACGTTGGAGACGTATCAGTATCCAATGCCATATGGGCCACAGGGGCCTTTGATGCAAAATCAGGTGATGCAAAACCAAATGATGGGTCAGTTTCCGCCTCAATTTGTTCAACAACAAGTTCAGAACTCGGCAAACAACTTGGGCAGTGCCAGAGGAGCTAGTAATCAGCCGCCAGTTGTGACTAAAGCTAAGAAAAAGGCAGCTCCTAATGCTGCGGAATCCAGTAGCCAGAGTTTTTAGACTCAACCAAAGGAGAAAGCTGATAAGCCTGTGGTGATGGAGAAATCTAAACCAGCTACGCCTTTGGTCTTTGATCCTAAATACAAAGATGTTATCTGCTACAACTGTGGCGAGCCAGGACACTATGTGGGACTATGCACTATCCCGAAGCGTTGCTTCATGTGTGGGAAGCCAGGACACCATATGGATGGTTGTCCCGAGTGGTACAAGCCTCTGCCAACTGCCACATATCTGGGCAGCTCTAATGAAGGGCTTGGCTTTTTCCATGTGGATGTGGAGAAGCCAGAGGCTACGAAATGGCTAAACTACAACAATGTGGCTGTGGTGCATGTTCTAGAAGGACAAGTCGATGAAAAGGAACTGGAACAGAATTTCACTGAGATGTGGAAGACCAATTGGTATTGGCAGATTCGTCAGTTGAGTGCCAAAAAATACCTGATCAGGCTTCCCCCCAACAAGAATATAAATGAGTTGGTGGAATTCCCTTCAATCAACTTGAAGAAGAGAGGTGTTTCAGTGTCTTTCTCTGTGTGGAATGGGGAGCAAGACCCTTTTGGGGAACTCCAGGAAGTATGGGTCAAGATACAAGGCATCCCCACCAAATGGTGCTCTTGGAAGGTTATCTGTCAAGTAGCTTCTTCTATTGGGGTGCTAGTGAATGTTGATTGGCACCTTATCTTCAGGAGCTTTTATAGAACTGTCAGAGTTAAAGTGTCGGTGAGAGACATTGACAAGATCCCTAAAGATAGAATCTTCGAGATGGAACAAGATCTTTTTCTGATCTTTTTCGATGTGGAGGAAGAAACTTTGGGTGGGGGGAATGAGGAGGAGAATGGGGAAGACCCCTCTGATCCACAAGACTCTGATGGCCTGGGGGATGATTTTGCTGATCAAGCTGATAAGGAGCAAAGGCATGGGTCTGGCGATGTTGACATGGATAAGGGCCCCACTTTCTCATCTCCAGCTCCAAGGGGATCTGCTGGCAAATCCACACACAGGAATCCTCCTGCTCAACAAACGCTAGAACTCAGTGTTCAGAATAGAGTGAGTGGTATGGCTGTCGCAAACCCTCCCAATATTGACAGGAATGTGTGCTTACCTCCAGAGGCGAACATCAATGATGTTTTGCTTGAAGAAGTGAGCAATCAACAACTGACCATTATTCCTGCTGACCAGTCTGCTCAGGCTAGGGGTGATGTTTTACCACCTGTGGTAGAGGATCCTCTACCTATTGCGAAGAACAAGAAGACCTGGGGGCCTGTCATGGCTACCCGCACCAGTGCTAGGATTCAAAAGGATGGGAGAACCACAGTGGAGAAAGCTCAGAGCCGCAAAATGGTTCTCAATCTAGAGATCCCTGCTCCTAGGCAGACTACTCAAGGTATTAAAAATTCCTTTGCTGTTCTAGATGATGCTATTTTAATGCAAAATGCTAGGAAAGCTGGGATTATCCTTGGTGATGGTCTTGAAGTTGCTACTGCTAATATCAACGCCATTAGGAATGTTGAATTAGATAGATTAGCTACTTTTCATGCAGATCATCCTGACATGTTCCTCCCTAGCGACATTAATGTCACTGTGAGGAGATGGCTGATTTTGTGGAGCCCTCTAGGGTTTCGCCTGCACCCTCCCCTGAATCTCACAGTAGTGATGATCAGGACTTTTGTACACCATGGATTGAGGTGTCTAATAGAAAGAGAAGTAGTAAAAGGAAACTATCTTTTAATAATGGTAGTAGGATTCATCTGGAATAGCCGTGGGCTAAATGGTGATTTGAGATTGGCCAGGGCTCATGATCTTTTTAATGATCATCGCCCTGATTTTATTGGGTTGTCTGAAACTAAGAAGGAGAATTTTAATCCTTCCCAGTTGAAGGTGCTTGACCCCCTAGAAATTTATGTTTGGAAGTGGTTACCGGCTGCTAGAACTGCTGGTGGTGTGTTACTTGGAATTAACACTGATACTTTCGATGTTTTATCCTGGGATATACACACCTACAGTGTCTCTTGCTTGATTAAAAAGAAGAGAGACTCTGTGGTTTGGAGATTCATTACAGTTTATGGCTCTTCTTATGAAGAACATAAGCTGGATTTTATAAATGAACTTCATAACCTTCTTGCGAGCTGGTCAGGACCTACCTTAATTGGAGGGGACTTCAATCTAATTAGAGATAGGTCTGAAAAAAACACTGGGAATATAAACCAGAAGTGGGCTAACCTTTTTAATGATTGGATTAATAAGTTTGGCCTGCTAGAACTTAAAAATTCTGGTAGAAAGTACACCTGGGCTAATAATCAGGATAATCTGGTTATGGCTACCTTGGATAGGGTTTTTATTACGACTTGTTGGGATAGTTTATTCCCTGCAAGCCTAGTGAAAGCCCTTCCTAGGATAGGTAGTGATCATACTCCCCTAGTAATTGACACTGGGGCCTTACCTATTCCGAAAACCAAACAGTATAGGTTTGAGAAATGGTGGCTTCAACAAGAGGGGTTCTGCCAAGCTGTTGAAAAAGTCTGGTCGGCACCATGTAGGTTGAAAAAGGCCATAGATATCTGGCAGTTTAAAGTCAGGAACTTTAGAAAGTTCTCCAAAGGGTGGAACGCTAATATAGAGTCCGCTCAGAAGAGATTAAAGCAACAATTAGTTGCCGAGTATGATATCCTTGATATTCTATCTGAGACTCAAATTCTTTCGCCTGTATCTAAAGCCAGAATGAAAAATATTTCTGATGACTTGACAGATATGTGGAAGAAGGATGAAATAAAAGCCAGACAGAGGTCGAGGGAGAGGCAAATTTTGGAGGGTGACCAAAACACTGCTTACTTCCATTCTATGGCAAATCAGAGGAGGAGGAAGAAGCAAATCACCTCTCTGCAAGGTCCCTCTGGTGTCGTGGAGGACACTGAAGGTATTTTAAAAATTGCTGTTGACTATTACAAACATCTCTTTGGTTTTTCAGATAAACTGAATATTGATTTGTCTGAGGATTTTTGGGATGCTTCTGACATGGTTTCGGGAGATCAAAATGCCTTTTTAGAGGCTGATTTCTCTGAAACTGAGGTTAAGGAAGCTGTCTTCGGCTCTTACGCTGAAGGAGCTCCTGGCCCCGATGGCCTTTCCTTTTTATTTTACCAGAAATTCTGGGATCTAATCAAGCATGATTTACTTGCTATGTTTAATGATTGGAACAAGATGGATCTTGATCTTTATAGATTGAACTTCTCTCTTTTAACTCTCATTCCCAAAGAACCTGATGCAACTAGCATCCAGAAGTTCAGACCCATTGCTTTAACTAATTGCAGTTTTAAAATCTTTTCGAAGTGTATGACCAATAGATTAGGTGTGGTCTGTGAGAAGCTTATTTCTCCCCACCAATCGGCTTTCCTTAGGGGAAGATATATTTTGGAAAGTGTGGTGTCAGCCCATGAAATTATTCATGAGGTGGCACGTAGAGACCAGCCTGGGTTTATTTTTAAACTTGACTATGAGAAGGCGTATGACATGGTTAATAGGGAGTTTATGCTTAAGATGTTGGCTGCGAGGGGTTTTAGCCCCAAATGCCTGTATCTGTTTAAGTCCCTACTGGACAGAGGTTCAGTAGGAGTTAGGATCAATGACGTTAATAGTGATTTTTTCCTAACTGGGCGTGGTGTGAGACAAGGAGACCCTATCTCTCCTTTGTTCTTCAATTTAGTTGCCGATGTCTTTACGAAAGTATTGACTAAAGCTGCCAATCATGGCCTGATTTCCGGTCTCTTGCAAGGTTTTAATAGGACAGGGGTGATCAGCATGCAATATGCTGATGATACCCTGTTATTTCTAAATAAAGACATGTCTCAAGTCATGAATCTTAAATGGCTTTTGTCATGTTTTGAGCAAGTGTCTGGCCTTAGGATTAATTTTCATAAATGTGAACTTGTTCCCATAAATGTTGAACAAGATGAGGCGCAGGACTATGCTCAAACCCTTTGCTGTAGACTTGGGAACTTCCCTATTAAATACTTAGGGGTCCCCCTCCATCATACCAAGCTAAAAAAAGA